>JABUQX010069520.1:57500-98305 GCA_015478945.1 Trachelipus rathkii
GATGAGTGATGGAGTAGGGTAGGTATTATAGTAGAGTATATGAGGGTAGTATGGTATAGTTATAGTAAGTGTGGGTGGTTTAGTGTTGAGTGTTAGTCTATATGCTGTGATTGAGTGGGAGTCGTTAGTGATTAAGATAGCATAGTATATAGTGTGGGGTGGGTGATTGAGTCGTTTATGGTTGGTGGTTGTGTGCTGGTGAGTGTGGGGGAGGTGCTTAGTATATGGTGAAGGGTAGGTTAGGTTATACGAGGTTATAGTGTGGTATGGTTTATATAGGGTGGAGGTTTTACGTGAAGATTGCAGTGGGTGCTAATCTTCCTGGACGTAAAATGTGTGTGGAGGGAGGTCGCGGGACAGTTAGTAATGAATGTGGATTCGTACATCGCCTAAATCACGAATAGTGCCGGTACGACGTAGTATAGTAGTAATAATTAGTATGATTGTATGATGTGGTAGTATGAGCGATATGAGGGTAGGATGGTTGTGCGGTTTGTATTGTGTTAAGGATATGGTATTATAAGTAGTGATGATGTGTGAGTTGATTTAGGTATCTAGTGATATAGTATATTATGGTGCGGGAGTTATATAATATATGGTAGATATCATGAGTTATATATTGGCAGATGTCTGAGATTTAGTATATAAGTGTGTAGATAGTAGGGTATATCGTAGTAGTGGCTGGTGGTCATGGAGGAGTGTATGCTTAGTTACGATGTATAAATTTATTGTAGTTAGTGGTATACGTTGGTATTGGGTAATGTGGTGGGTGTATGTAACGGTGATATACGTATGAATTATAGTAGTAGCGTAGTATATCTATATGATTTGTGTAGTGTGTATACCCGTGTGGTAGGTGGTTGTGTTGATTAGCGTTAGTAGTGTATATCTTAGGGTGGAGGTGGTGATAGAGTATAGGTGGATAGGGTTAGTGCTGGGATGTATTAGGTGCAGTATATATATGATTGTTGACATAATATATAGTAGTTAGTATCAGCGGTGGTTTGGATATGTAGTTATGATAGTTGTGTGGGGGTACGCGGGATTGGGTGCGGTAGTGTGGAGTATGTGTATTAAGTGTATGTGCCAGGAGGGGGCGATGGTGTAGGTTGGTTTATGTAAGTAATGTGTTGAGTGAGTTATTAGGAATGTTACGGGAGATTATGAGTACCTCTCTCTCTACTAACAGTGACTGAGTGTTCAGTTTTAAGGGGATGCAGTTATGAACTAGTGTATATATTGATTAGGTAGTGGCGGGTTGTAAAGATGGTGGACTAAGTATGGTGGGGTGAATTACGAGGTTGTGTTTGAAGGTATGTCAAGTGTATATATTTTAGTAGGGTGTTGAATATATAGTATATATAAATAATTGTTAGGGTGAGTTTATTGCAAGTTGATAGTAGTGTATTATTATATAATAGATTGATAAGTAGGATAATATGTAAGTGGATGTATAGTGGTGATTTGGTGTGTAGTTGGTGATATCATAGCTATATATGTAGGTGATAAAGTACGTGAGCGGCTGCTATTTTAGGTTCGTAGAAGATATGTTGATGATAATAAGTATAGGTAGGTACTGATCAAGGTGGAGTATGTAGGTTGGATTATATAAAGGTTTGTGTATACTGTAGTATACCAATATAGGTGGGTTGGTTAAACTACGGAAAATGCATGGAATACATGACATTTTATCGAGGTTAGTAGATGTGTGGAGTGAAAGGGTTAGAGTAATGGACGTGAGAGGGGGTAGAGGATAATAGTTTTAGGGAGTACCCTGCTTAAGTATTACTTAACTTCATTCTGCACTTTACGCTTAATACTCTGGTAATTTCTGTATTCATGCATTTCTGTTTGTCGTGTTTATACTCGAAGTATAGGGTAGGTCCTTATGGCTGTATTAGTATTTGCTTATCAGTGGGGTGGGTGTAATGTAGGGGAGGGTAGGGTATATCGATTATATGGTTTTAGAGGTGTGGGAAAGGGGGAGTGCCGGTTATAGATGATATGTTTAGAGGGTGGTGTATAGCTACTGACGGTCACTAGATTAGGAGAGGTGTATAGATAGCAGGATGGATGCGGGAGGTACACGTGATAAGATGGTATGAAATCGTATTAGGTTAAGCTAGAGGTATAATGTGGTATGGTTGAGATAGTATGATGTTATATAAATAATTGATGTAGTGATGAGAGTGGTATGTGGATTAGTATATGCTAGTATATTATAAGTTATGATATGTAATTAATAGTGAGGCTGTAGGTATTGTGAGAGGAGGTGATGTAGGAGGGTTTACAGATAGTGGTTAGGTATTAGTGATAGTGAGCTATGGTGTTAGATTCGGATGATTCGTGTAGTGGTAGGTTTATATATAGTATTATATATATTAGGGTGATGCGTGGGTTATAGCTGTAGTTTAGTTTATGTGAGGTTCAGTGGTATGTGGCTTAATGTGAATAATGAACTGGAATATAGAATGGTTAGTCATTTATAGGATAGTTGATCGATAATAGTGGTTTGGGGCGTAATTTTAGATATATATGTATAAGTCGGAATGATAGAGTCAATATGCTAATAATAATAGAGGTGAATGTAGATAATGATAGATAAGTAAGTAGTGAGACTTAATTAGGATATGGATTTGAAATTGAATGAATTGAAGTGAGAGAAGTATTATGCAAAATGACTTGGTCACCTTGCTTAATTCTGTTTGATGTGATGGAAGTAGGTGGTGTGGAAGAGTTACCGTAGGCGATTCTTCATTGAAGTATAAAACGTCTCTCTCGCTGTTCGTAAAAAAGAAATAGCACGAGTTTTGTAGTTGAATTCGCTATCTATATGCTTGTTGATATGATTAATAGATCTTAGAGTAGAGATGTAGGTGCAGTTGTAGGACGCTTAGGTATAGGAGCTATTTGACTGGTTTATTAGATAGTGATGGAGAGATAGTCTTGGGCGCATAATGCGCTGGTAGATAGGGCAATTGAAATTTTTTGAGCGGAGGGAGACAATGGCAAGGTATGAGCTCGTTGAACAGTGTGGCAATGTTAGTTTAGTCGCACACCCGCACCGTGGGTCTAATTACGATACTCATGTAGTGGCAGGCGCGTATATGGTGATGTTGAACGAAGCGGTTGAGTTAGGAGTAGTTATAGATGAATTAGTCGAGTACTATTATTGAGAAACTGATGGATCGCTGTTGCGACTGTTGGGATGATTTGATCTATTTGCCTGGTGCGATGAGTGGCTCCATTTTTAGTTGTGTTAAGTTTTGTCGCATGGTGTAGTCGTCACTGATATGTATTTATACATGTTGCCGTGGTATTGCATTTTGTTGGTGGCCAAAATTTAATTGTAACATTTAGGTTGCTCGCTGATTATTAGCGTTCTGAGTATAGTAGTTAGGTCTCATATGAATATCGAGATTTATGGTTGTGTATGGAGTATATGGATATACGTTGTTACTTAGGCACTTCTATGGGTGGATGTTAAGCGTGATGGTCTAATACTTGGTAACAAAATGAAAGCAATAGACTAGTGAAAGATCTGTTGTTAATACTATATAATTGAGGTTGTGTGCGTGTGTGTTAAAGTCGTGGTAATAGGGATGGCCGCGTATGGAAGATGGGCCATAATTGTGTAGCGAAGCTTAGGTGAAGCGAAGATGGACGGCTAGTTAAGCATTAGGAGAAGTAAATTTTGATAATGTTGATGATCCTGTGCCACGGTGAGGAGGTGTGGCCTGAGATCCTGACTGAGCTGCAGGGTCGAGCTGAGCGGGTGTCGTGTGGTTACGCAAGTTAGTGTGAAGATAAGAGGTAGGTTGGAGATTGTTGGAGGCGTGGAGGACAGGGGTGCGAGAGATGCTGGGATAGATGCAGTAAGATATAGGTAAGCGCTGACGAGGAGGTACAGGAGGTGTGAGTTTTATAAGTGACAGTTCGGATGGATTATTTGTAGAGAGACCACCGATGGTCGAGTAGGTAGTGGCGTGCTTAGGTAGAGAATGATGGGCTGCGTAGTTATGGTAGTGTGTTGGTGGGCGCCTGTGTGTGAGGATAATTGTGTACAGTAGGGTGAGGGTTGGGAGTGGAGGGAAGTTGGTGGTGGTTAGAATGATGTGTAGCGTCGTGCTGTGTGGGAGCGTATGTGGCGTTAAGCTGCTTAGGTTAGCGCGGACAGAATGAATCTCGAGGATCTAGTGTAAGTGTTGATGGGGGTTAAGCGATGGGACGGAGGAGTGGGCAGTTTGACGGCGGTGAGCGGTAGGTTCGTATATATGGTGTGATCCGAGGTCAAGGAAATGTGGGGGTGTTAGGGGAGAGTGGTAGGCGGAAGGATAGGATTGGAGTGTGATGGTGCCCGGACGTGGAATTGTACCGACTAAGAGGACAGAATTGTAGGGATTTTCGTTGGGTGTGGAGAGTCGTCATTTAATTTGGAGGGACTGGTCATTGTTGGTAAAGCGGCACTGCGGCGTCGTATTATGGTAGTATAGAGGTGTGGAGAGCTATATGTCTTTGTGTTAATATTAATATTATTATATATAAAATATATTATTATTATATATATTATAATATTAATTTATATTAAATTTAATATTAAATATTATTATAATATATATTATAATATTATATATGTTGAATTATACAAAACTTAATTATCAAATAATTCCAAAATTTAACCCGGAATGCCGGGATGGACATGACAATTAAAAAAATTATTCCGACTATACAGGGATGGACGGATTACTCGTCCAACTAATATATATTACCGGTATATATTATAATATTATATATAATTATTTATTATATTACTTATATAATATTATTATATATATAGTTATTATTTATATTTATCTATATATTAGTTATTTATATATTATATTTATATATTAATGATTACATTCATTCCTATACAAAAGTAATTAATTTAAGGATAATTTTCATTTAAAAACCTTTTAAAATCTAATTGTGACATGCAATTGTGAATATCTGAAATTGTTCCAATGTTTAAATTAATTTCATTTTGTTATGTGACAAACATGGTCTCGATTTGGGCTTCCTGGAATAATAAGGGTCCCACCGGTGGTAATCAAATTATTCTATTATTTTTCAGTGTGGCCAACTATGAGCAAATTAGGTACTAGTGTATTTATAATTTATATCTTCTTTTTTATATGAGGACATAATACGTTTTTCTATTTATGATATGTTTTTCATAGTTTCCCATTTTTTCCCAATTTTGTATATTTATATTGGACTTTAAACTTTAATTCATTACCCTATTGATTCTCATTCAAGGGTTAGTGGATATTTGTATTTATTACCTCTAATCTCAATTATTAATGTTGGGTTGGCTAATAATTGGCTATATTAACATAAATGCGTTAAAGAAATAAGAATAATAAAGGGCAAATGTTAAATGTTTAGCAGGGTCAAGGGATATTCGACCTGCAATGTTCAACTGGACGGATCTATCAAAACCCCATACCAGATTCCTATCAGACTAGGGTAGCTTCATTATGACTTTTAATGTATGGGTTTGCATGGCATGACATTTATAATTCATATTTCCCTTTTCCTCCATTAAATGTAAAAAATCATCTTCTCTATATGAAATATCCTCTTCTAATTTTAAGCTCCCCTAAAGCAAATTCCCTTAAACTATTTTAAATATAAATTTAACTTCACTTTGACCCCACTGTAATGGATTTAATCTAATTTAGTCTTTCCTTTCCATTACAGGTTTTTGTTTTGGGCTCAAAGCCTATGCTTGGACGCATTTTTGTTTATGGACGTATTTTTGTTTGGATCATTTCATTGCTTGATTTCATTGCTTAGACGCAATATTATTTGTTTTGGCCCATTGCTTTGGCTTCTCTCTTATCTTATGGCATTATGTCCCCTTGTTTTTGCCTGCTCTTGGAAAAAGCTTATTAAGTCAAAACGATCCCCTTTTGCCCTTTGACCTGATCACACATCAGACCATCACCGTATCATGGCATACCTGATATTAGCAAACCACGCAACTAAATGAAGCTCGGTTCTCAATAAGTGCAGGCAACTTCAGTTAAGTCTAATACGTTGTCTTTTATCTTGAATAAAAAATAAAATAAACTACATAACTGGTAGAGCAGCTTAAAATTATAAATCAGATTGTAACCAGCAATCGCCATCATTTTTATAAAATATTTATAATTTACCGCCTTAATATATACCCATTAATTACATACGTATGCCTGAGCCAATTCCATCAGCCATATCGCAAATTATCATATTATACATAACCCTAACCTAGAGTTGGTTTTACAAAAACCACCTCTCACGATCTAATAGGACTTCTGTGTTCATAAATTAATTGGTAATTATCCCAGTTATTATTTTATCTCCTATTTCCGGTTCGGTAGAGCGTTTCTCTAGGACTGGAACGTGTTTATTACTTTATTATTTTTGTTTCTTAATTCACCATATACTGAGTTATTTTCTTTAATAAATATATACTCTTATTTTCTTTTGCTATCCCTTGGTTATTTTCTTTGGTGATAAATAAATATTGAAAGGTTAAAAGGTTATTTTCACACATTATTTAAAGTCTCCCCCCACCCATCTTTTTATAAACGTACATCTATCCCGACTGACCTTTCACACATCCAACATCATATCAAGTGTGCACATTTTCGCGAGCATAGGTAGCGGTGTCCCGCGATGTAAAGGAACCACCGTCAGAGAATACTATCGCCTGATTGCTTGCCCTTAGAAAAAGATAAAAGAAAGGAAGTGCTACACACAGTGTCAAGGAGAGATTTACTTAAAATTCGTCAATAGGTTAGTTTCTTCTAACTCATCCCTTTTTCCCCTTTTTCTTTTATTCTTTTTAATTTATATGGCTAATCATAAAGTTCCAAATTAATCAATTCTGTGATGTTATATGTTTGGAGATCAGAATAACTAAGTGCTGCAACTCATCGTGTCCTCACAATTTTCGTCTTCATTCTTACCTTGGACAGCCATTATCCTGGTCTCCGTTACATCATAGCCCAAATTGATTTGGCGCCCGAACAGGGACACTGTTATCTCTCGTTCGCGAAGCGTGCGCATTCTCAATCTTAACGATCATCATCGTCTAAACTTTAATTCTGGTTTTCTTAAACCATATTCGCATTCTTTTTAGGAATTGGCTCAAGAGGTGTCGTAACTCCTCTCTTAAAACACATACACTTACACTGCACGCCCTACTACAATGATGTCCAATACTAAGATTCCTGCTAGTCAGGATATTGGGGATTCCGGTGGGATGGGTGTGGGTGGTGTTCGTAATAAAATTAAAAATCATAAAAATGAAAACTCTAAACAAACAGGAGGGTGATGATAAATCACAAACCTCACGCTCACAAAATTTGTTAAGCCCTTATAGAGATGATAACTCCCAAGATGTGGAAAATCCACATACCCCTGAAAGGCCACATGGTTTGGCAAGTCCCTTAAATCCTCATGGAAGCAATATTCCACCCAATGAGGATGAGATAGAAACCACACCACAGTGGGGTCGACCTCATAAATCTGAGAAACCCCCTGTTGTTGAAAATCTTTTGCGGTTGGATGAACCTCCCAAATTAAAGAAAAGCAATGGTTCAACCACCACTCACCATAGGCATAATCCTCAGTGGGAAATACAGGATGAATATAGCCAGTCTGATTCAAACTCTGACGTTGATGATGGCTTATTGCCTATTCCATATCTGGAAAAGCTACATAAATCTTTGGCTTTGCAAAAAGAAAAAGCTGAAGCTATAGCTCATAAAAATTATGATCACCGTCTCCTTGTAAATAATCCCTCGTTGAAGGCCAAGAAGTTCGACCTTCGCGATCCTTCCTTAATTAAATTTGTCTCTCTAATGAGAAGGAATTGCTTCCCAGTATGACCCTCTTCGATGCTCATCCTAATCCGGTGATCATTGACACGTAAGATTCCATGCAAAATGAACCCTAGAACTCATCCCCAAGAATAGGGGTAGTAAATTAGTTCAAAGACCTTTAAGTTCCCACAGTCATGATGACTCCAATATTAGATATACTCAACCTTCTAGATCCCATTATACATCTCACACTAATGACTTGTTAGGGTTAGATAGGGATTAACGGAGTATAAGCCCCGTGAGTAGAATATGAGTCTCATCCCTCAAGAGAACAACGCCAATGGTTACTGCTATTTCCCCTTTTGATTACCTGAATGTCGAGCCGTAATAGTATGATCATTATGTACCCTCATATATACGAATCGACAGCTCAAGGTAGATCCCAACGTTGAGTAAGCAAGACCGGAAGTCCTGAACCTGAAATTGTAACTCTCATGGTCCACATAATTAGAAACGTATAGATTTCTGTTGAAGATGCTTATCTCACTCTTAGTCCCACTATTAAAAATTCACAAAAAGTGAAGGTTGTCGATCCCGGCGATATAGATTATCGAACTGGAACATAGATCTTCTTTGTCTACCTGGAAAGAGTTTCGAAGGCGATATTTTCAGTCTGTCATTACCCCAATAGCGCACATCAATCAATGGCTCAGATTGCTTGGCAGGCAGCTGAAGGTCGTTTCGCCGCCAAGCCTGTATAAAGCCTAATCTCCAAAGATGATCGTGATTATTTTTCCGTCCGTGACACTCTAATAGCATGGTTCTACAATGAAGAGAAACGTCGAAACGAGTACCGCTTGCACGCCTATCACTCGGCTCGTCGAGACCATAAGGAACCAATCCGAATGTATGCTCTTCGTTTGGAACGCTTAGCGCGACGCGCATATAACGGCATCGATATGCGGAAACACGAGTCCCTTAGGACTGCATTTTTATGTAGTCTTCCGCCAGATATCGAACGGAGCGTCCGTGAATATATTAAGATAATAGAGAATGAGACAAACATCAGAGTCTCATGGGAAAAGATCGTGAGTTTTGCTGACTCTTTAGAAAGAGACAACGATCACTATCCCAATTCCATCTCTCATGATTCATACTCAAAGAAATCTAGTCATAGTAAACACCACAAAGATGAGCTGAACGAATCAACCGAGTCGGTGATACAAATTAACACTCTGCATCCTAACTGGATAGAAACAGTTCAGGATAGGAAAAGTCTATCACCACTTCCAAAACCGACCCGTCGTTCATCATCTCGTTCGTCACCACGTCGTTCAAATCGCGATTCACAAGTAAAACCATCCGGTGGTGCTCGTCCCCGTGATGATCGCCGTGATTCCCGCCGTGACCGTAAAGCTAACACCTCTTCTCACAATAACACACGAGATGACAAGAAAGTCATCGTCTGTGATTTCTGTGAGAAGAAAGGACACAGTATGAAGGATTGCTACAAATTCTTAGGAATTTGTAGCTACTGTAAGAAGAAAGGGCACGTTCGAGATGAATGTAGGTCCCCGCCGTTCCCCACATCATGTCGCCTCCACTTCCAGATGTTTCACCTGCCCGTTCTGTGTGGCCCCACTCTGGTATGGAGTGTAGCTCATAGGACGCCTCCTAAGCAAGGTCGAAACAAGTCTGCTTCTCCAGTAGATGATGCACGTAGAACCGTTCCAGTCCATAAGGTTTATTATGGAAAGTCCACCTCAAGAAGAGATAACAGTCGCGGTCCCCAATGAAGGAAAAACCACAAAGGACTCCGAGGCGTTTCCTGGATCCTTGTGACGCTTGTTCAAAGTCCCACTCAGAGGGCCATTGTAAAGGACCGGATGAAGCGTGTTCAGCGCCTTTAAACCGTTGGTCTCCCCAGAAGTGAGTCCCCTGGTGGAGAACGTTCCCGTGATTGACTCAATCACCTCCGCTGATGGTACAAAAAATGCCGTTAGTGGAGATCCTAAACTTTTGGAAACTTCCTCGTTACTGGACTGTAAACTGCGGACAGTCCAGGTAAATTGTAAACCAAGTTCCATTGATCCCCTGATCATTTCTGTAGCTTTCCGCCCGCACGATTCAAGTTATTTCGGCTGTATGATCGATAGCGGAGCATCTGTAAGTCTTATTGGTTCGGACTTAGTTGAAAAGTACTTAAAACATATTCCCATCCGACCTTCTGCTGAAATTGGAATTAATGCCATTCGTGGTCTGGCGCGTGACCAACACGGCCCATTCAGCTCAGTACGGTGCAGACTCCCATTATATTTTTTTGGCCATGAACTTGGGTCTAAACCTAGATCGAGTTTTGATTGTTTCTGCAGACACAATGCCTGCTTCCGGTCGTTTTAGGAGCGTAAGCCTTTATAAAAGAGAACGACTCCTTCTCTGATCTAACTACTCGGCAGTTTACATACGCCGGGAAGGTACAGTCATACAGGCCATAGCCAAAGACGAAAGTTCCAACATTCCCTTTTATAAATGTGTAAACGTCTGCTCCATTAGTATTCCCCCTCACTCATGTAAAATGGTGGAAATAAAAGGGCCACAAAATACACCTTTGTCCTTGGTTGGGTTCCAAGGAGTCGCAGAGAAGACTGTCTTACCTATTTCAGGAATTTTGAACTTGGCATCTCCCAGCCACATAGCTGTATTCAACCCTTCTGAAAAACCTCAATATATACGGAGAAATACCGTAATAGGCCATGTTATGCCTCTTAAGGAAGAGGATGATTCTCCCATACGGATCAACACCGTGAACACCTCCCTAGATGACTTTGTTCAATGTAAAGAAGTTTGGACACCGGACAGAATAGAGAAGGAATTTTGTTTTTCTGAGCTCCCCATAAGTGAAGAACAAAAGCAAAGTCTTATGGATGTCCTATTAGAGCATCAGTCCTCTCTTAGTTTTGGCGATCACGATGTGGGCGTAGCAACCAATATAACGCACACCATCGAGCTTGAGAACTCACGTCCTGTCCGAATCCCCGTTCGTAGATTTCAAGGGCCGTTGGCCCAAGAAATCGAAAAGCAATGCCGAGAGTTGCTGGAACAAAACATCATCCGTCCCAGTAAGTCTCCCTATTCGGCTCCTGTAGTTCCGGTCAGGAAGCCGGACGGTAAACTTCGACTTTGTATCGATTACCGGAAACTTAACAAAATCACAAAAACGGACTCATTCCCGTTGCCCAACTTAATCGATATGGTATATAACATGTTTGGGAATACCTATTTCTCCACTATCGATTTAGTTCGCGGCTATTACCAGGTGGCCATGGAGCCCGACAGCGTTGAGAAAACGGCCTTTTCAACGCCGTTTTCCCAATATGAGTACCTGAAAATGCCCTTCGGTGTCAAGAACGGCCCGGCGACCTTCCAACGCGGTATGATGTTGGCATTGTCAGAGATACCATGGTCCAAGGTGATGGTGTACCTGGACGACATCATCATTATGAGTGAAACCGTTGAGGACCACCTTTCAACTTTGAAACTAGTTCTAACTGCCTTGGAAACAAACGGTTACAAACTCAAGCCTGCAAAAACCCGCCTCTGCCGCACCGAAGTGGAGTTTTTGGGCCATCGTATTTCCAAGCAGGGCATTCTCCCTCTTGAGAAAAACGTAAAAGGTGCCTTGGAGTTTCCAACACCTTCCACCGTCAAACATCTGCGACAGTTTCTGGGAATGGTGAACTTTTATAGACGTCACATCCCGAACTGTTCCCAGATAAGCAAGCCCTTGTCCTGTCAAACCGGTGGAAGAGTCATAAACTGGACTCCAGCATGCCAAACGGCCTTTGAGGAGCTGAAATCGGCTTTGGCAAACCCAAAAACTTTGGGATTCCCCGACTATAGCCCTGAAGCTTCTCCTCTAGAACTTCATGTAGACGCTTCCGAAATTGGGGCCGGAGCGTGTCTTTCCCAACTCCAAAACGATGAAAGAAGGCCTATAGCTTTCATCTCAATGACGTTTAGTGGTGCCCAACGTAACTACGGCGTCATTGACAAAGAGCTCACTGCTTTGCGTTGGGCCGTCCGATCACTTAGACCCTTTCTCCGGGGAACTAAATTCATAATCTTCACAGACCATATGCCCCTAATATACCTCCATGATGGAGGAGTTGGATGAGTTCGACTTCGAGATACGACATCTGTCGGGGTCAACTAACGTCGTAGCCGATGCTCTGTCCCGTTCCCCTGTAGCTGATGAGTTGAACCCAGACGAAGAAGCCGTACCGCACACTGAGTACATCCCGGATGGTTTCTTCCAATTAGAAATACCTGGGGGTGGTGACGCTTTATACAAGTGCTTCGCCATGTGTCTATATGGAACAGAAGTAAGAGAAGTCGTCGTTTCGTTTCTCCAAAAACATTCCGTAAAGTACAAACTTCAGGGAAGACAAATCCAGAAGAAGCTTCGTCTGTTGAAATTACCGGGTCAGTTACCCATCCCTGAAGTCATGGAAGCTTTCGCTGACATATACAAGATACCCGTTCATGTATACTATAATAATCCCAAGCCAATTATTCATGGTGCTGCCTTCACCAATGAACCGTGCTACATTCATTGTCTTGGAGGTATCCATTTCAACTATCTCCTGCGCACTACAGTGGAGCTAGATAACGACAATGAATGAGGACACTATGAAAATGAATTCTTCAAGAGTACAAATATATCCCTTAAAAAATTCCTCTCAAGGGAAAAATTCCTCTCCAAGGAAAATTCCCCTTGATAAAGAATTTTTTATTCTTGAATTCTACAAGTGATTTCATAAATATTCTTTCCTCTTAAAGGAAAAAGTCTCCTTGATAAAGAAATCTTATTTAAAGATAATCTTTTTTTTGATAAATTGTGTGCTTGTGTGTTAAAACTTCTAAATAAATTTAAATCTAAATAGATTTAAAATACTTTGTAATAAAAAGATGATCTTTATATGCACACTGATGGTTGGCGTAGGACGTAATGTTGCATGTTGCAATGGTATTAAAAAAATTATTTCATGTTCGTCATTGTGCATGTAAAGTATCGTCATACCATTTCTTGTACTAATAACTTTTATTTTTTTTGGTGCACCACCTCTATTCCCCACACCTTTTTACACACAACACCATGTGAGAAATTGCTTGTTAGCTTATTATAGTGTTTATTATAGTGTTCATGCTATCGCATGAAGCAATAAAAGGATATTGCAGTGTTGTGTTACCGCTAATGCTTTTGCATGAAACAATAAAAGATTGTTGCTTAGTGTTAATGCTTCCGCGAAACAATTGTGGTGTTAATAGCGTAATAAGTGTAAATTACCGTACTGTACCGCATTGAAAAGCGGACTTTGGAAAAAAGGATAATCAATATTCTATCATTGAACAGATAGATCGCACGCACCATAAAGGGATGCTTATTGCTTCTGTACTTCTGTGAACTTCTGTGATTTTAAAGTGATAGATTCAATGCTTTATTAACGCTTTTGTGTTCTGTGCGCTGCTTTATTATATTTTTGTTATATTTCTAGAGTGTGGTAAACAATCAACCTTATTAAACTATGAACCTTATATTCTTAATTGCTATTAAATTAGTCTTAGTATGAAATTATTCATGGTACTATTGCATATTAAATGGCTATATAAATTTATGTGGAAACCTTGTTAAAGAAAGTTGCTTTTACAGGTGTATCATGTATGTTGCAAATATTTTTGAAATTCATTATTATGCATTCTCATATCATCTGCAAGCTTGCAAACCACCCTCAGTTTTTCTTTTTCACTCTTAAAGTGAAAAACTTAAAATGAGGTGGGGCCAAGTTTAGTGGGGAAGGATTGTAATGGGGAGTACATTCAATCTAACCCCGTTAAAATTTAGGTGATAAATGTGGTCATTTACAGATAAATTCACAAATTGTGACATGCAATTGTGAATATCTGAAATTGTTCCAGGAGGTTAAATTAATTTCATTGTTGTATGTGACAAACATTGTCTCATTGGCTTCCTGGAATAATAAGTGCCCACCGTGTAATCATTATTTTCTATTTTATTTTTCATGTGCCAACTATGAGCAAATAGGCAGTTAGTATTTAATATTTTATATCTTCTTTTTTATAGAGACATAAACGTTTTTCTATTTATGATATGTTTTTCATAGTTTCCCATTTTCCCACTTTGTATATTTATATTGGGAACTTTAAACTTTAATTCATTACCTTATTGGATTCTCATTCAGGTTAGTGATATTTGTATTTATTACCTAAATTCTCAATTATTAATGTTGGTTGCTAAATAATGCTATATAATATGAAATGCGTTAAAGAAATAAGAATATAAAAGCAAATGTAAATGTTTATGCAGGTCAAGGGATATTCACCTGCATGTCTCAACTGCACGGATCTAGCAAAAACCCCATACAGATTTCCTAATCAGATAGGGGTAAGCTCATTAACTTTAATGTATGGTTGCATGGCATGACATTTATAATTATATTCCCTTTTCCCCTTTAAATGTAGAATCATCTCTCAATATGAAATATCCTCTTCTTAATTTAAGCTCCTAAAGCAAATTCTCTTAAACTATTTAAATATAAATTTAACTTCACTTTGACCCCACTGTAATGGAATCTAATTTAGTTTTCATTTCATTTCCATTACAGGTTTTTGTTTTTGGTTACAATTTTAATGCTTGGACGCATTTTTGTTTATGGACGTAATTTTGTGTTTGGATCATTTCATTGCTTGATTTCATTGCTTAGACGCAATATTTGTTTTGGCCCATTGCTTTGGCTTCTCTCTTATCTTATGGATTATGTCCCCTTGCCTGCTCTTGGATAAAAGCTTATTTGAAGTCAAACGATCCCTTTTGCCCTTTTGACCTGATTCAAACATAGACCATCACCCGTATCATGCATACCATATTAGCAAACCCGCATTAAATGAAGCTCGGGTTCTCAATAATGACAGCAACTTCAGTTAAGTCTAACGTTGTCTTTTATCTTGAATAAAAAATAAATATAAACTACCATAACTGGTAGACAGCTAAAATTATAAATCAGATTGTAACCAGCAATCGCCATCATTTTTATAAAATATATAATTTACCCTTAATATATACCCATAATTACATACTTATGCCTGAGCCAATTCCATCAGCCATATCGCAAATTATCATATTATACATAACCCTAACCTAGAGTTGGTTTTACAAAAACCACCTCTCACGATCTAATAGGACTTCTGTGTTCATAAATTAATTGGTAATTATCCCAGTTATTATTTTATCTCCTATTTCCGGTTCGGTAGAGCGTTTCTCTAGGACTGGAACGTGTTTATTACTTTATTATTTTTGTTTCTTAATTCACCATATACTGAGTTATTTTCTTTAATAAATATATACTCTTATTTTCTTTTGCTATCCCTTGGTTATTTTCTTTGGTGATAAATAAATATTGAAAGGTTAAAAGGTTATTTTCACAAATTATTTACCAGTCTCCCCACCCAATCTTTTTATCAAGCACTTACTCTATTCCCGACTGACCTTCACACATTCCAACATCATATCAAGTGTGCACATTTTCGCGAGCATAGGTAACGGTGTCCCGGTGATGTAAAGGAACCACCGTCAGAGAATACTATCGCCTGATTGCTTGCCCTTATGAAAAAAGATAAATGAAAGGAAATCCTACATACAGTGCCGATGGGTGTTTTACTTCGATCTCATCAATAGGTTAGTTTCTTCTAACTCATCCCTTTTTCCCCTATTTCTTTTATTCTTTTAATTTATATGGCTAATCATAAAGTTCCAAATTAATCAATTCTATGATGTTATATGTCTGGAGATCAGAGTAACTAAGTGCTGCAATTCATCGTGTCCTCACAATTTTCGTCTTCATTCTTACCTTGGAATTTATTATTTTATTTTTACACGTACAGTATATTATAATATATATAATATATAATTATAATAATATATATAATATATATATATATATTATAATAAATATATATTAATATATATAATAAATATATATATATATAAATACTTATATATATATAGTGTATATATATATATAGTATATAGATATAATATATATATATAATAGTTATATTTATTAATTATATAGTATATATATAATTATATATATATATATATATATTATATAAAAGGAAGAAAAGGGCAAATAATCTCTCCCTCCGTTTTCTTTATTATCTCCAACATCAAAATATTCTGATCATCAATCAATATTCCTTCATTTTATAATAAGTACCGCTCGCAAATGCCTTGAAGTCAATCATAGTAACAGCTGATTTTTGTAATGTTTGTAAACAAGTTTTTAAGAATAAGAATTTATTCGCGGTCATTTTGGCACGAAACCGTTCTTAAAATGGTTAAGAATTTCTTATCTCATCGAGCGTAAGACAAAAATCCAAAACGAAAACTTTATTAGCATCCGGATCTTCAAGAATACAAACATCGATTCCAACCTCAAGAAACTCCATCCCCTCCCTGTCAAAGATGCTTAACAGAGCCTGAAACTGTTTGAAGCACCTCTGCGAGACCCTCAACTAACACTCTCTCAGAATTCAATAATTCAGATCTACCCCTAGAACCTGTGGCATCCACCCGGTGGAGGTTGCTGGGTTTCTGGAAATGACTTGGACCCCCCAAATAAGGGGAGCCCAGGGGCAATAAATAAACAAATAAATTAATAAATTATATATATATATATATATATATATATATATATAATATATATATTATATTATATATATATATATATATATATATATATATATATATATATATAATATATATATTAATATATATATATATGATATAATATATTTATATATATATTACGTATTATAATATATATATATATATAATATAATATATATTATAATATATAGTAATATATATATATAATATATATATATATATATATTATATATAAACAATATATATTATATATATATATATATATATATATATAAGGGAGATGATATTCATGCATAGAAATGTTGCTTTATGGTATCAGTATCTTGACAGGTACAGGTTGTGTTTTAAGTATCAGTATCTTGGCTGGAAATTGTACATGCAGGCTGGTTGTATTCCACCTGTATGTGTTATTTGTATCAGTGGATGCGTTTTCATAATTAATTTTTCATCTCAAAACCTTGTGGTAATTATAAAAATCATTAATCAAGTCTTTTTCTCCTAGTTATAATCACTGATGCTAATTGTAAATTTATATTATAAATATTTATATTGAAGAATCTAAAACATCCATGTTTTATATCACACCTAATAAGGTTATAAAAGTATTATAATAGCTAAAGAATAAGATTTCACGGATTTTTGAGGCATAACTAGATATTTTCACTTCCAGGTCAGTACCTAAATATAAAGATTCATTAATGTTGATATTGTCTCATAAAGTATAAGCTTATGAGGTGATAGGAGAAAAATATATTAATCTATATTTTTCAGACTATTGCCATACAAAGTTAGATAACATCATCCGCTGAGAACCATAGACCTGCCCCTATTGGAAATAATAGGGTATGTAAAATTCATAATTATCTTAATAAATGATAAATTGTTAAATTCGAAATTCAGATAAAATGATAATGTATTTATTTTTATCATTTTATCAGGGTTCATAGCTGGGGCTAAGAAAACAAGCTTGTTCATAGCTTGGGACTACCAGCTACATTCAAAGGTAGAACATTTATAGCTTGGGTTAAGAATACCAGCTACACTCATAGCTTGGGACAACCAGCTACAATTGAAGTTATTTTCATAGCTTGGGATTAAACCCCAAGTTACTTTCATATTGGAATGAGCCAACAACTACTTTAACAACTAAAAGAAGCTTTGAATAATTCTGACTCTTATATCCCACAATAAAGTTAAGTATATCCTGTTGAATGAGTCAGAATTAATAATTCAGTTTAAACGGTTGCATGAAGAATATCTGAGAAACTAAATTTGTTCTCCTCTCATAATCTGTTTCTAAAGTTTTGATTTAGCTTCGTACCTAGAACATTATATTAACATTGGATTATAATCCATGTTAATATTCTCTTTATTTTGACATACCTGTTCATAAAAATTTTTGATTATTATTTCAGTAATAACCATATCTTGTACATAATTATTTATATCACTGTGTGGTGATTATCCCATTCCTGAAATTCCCACATCAAACTATGGACTTGTATCTATTAAGTAGTGGTATTGGAGTATCATCTATTGGTAATCCATCCCTCCAAAACATTCCCTTCTGTACATTTTCTAAATAATAAAATCATAAAAGTGTAAAGATTATCAACATCCATTTATTTTTGTTTATTAATTATTTTTCTTATTATATGAAATATTACACTGAGAAAGAGCCCAAATTAAAAATAATATTCCTTAGAAATTAAATTTCAAAACCCTCCCCAGAAACGTCATCAAGCGAGCAGGCCCACGGAGTCCGGAGATATCTTCCTCCGTGTAGAGAAATTTATTACTCTACCTACCGAAAATAGTTAAGGTGGTTCTTGTTCTCTTGGAAAACGTCAGTTAGAAAAGAAACTTCCTTACTACTTCATCAGGTATGGTACATATTTGCCATATTCTCATTTCTAAATTCTTCAATTGAAACTTCTTCCATCATCAATTCTATTGGAGAGTAGAACCTCACCGTCGGGATTGAATCTCAAACCCAGTGTTTACTCTCCTTTAATATATAAATATAATATATATATTATATATATATAATATATATATATATATATAATGATATATTAGTATATATATTTATATATTTATATATATATCATAATATATATATATTATATAATATATATTATAATATATATTATAGTATATATATATATATATAATATATATATTATATATATAAGGTATGATATACAGTAGAAGGTGATGTGGAGTCCACTTCAAAATTCAAAACATTTGTATTGAGAAAAGTTAGGTTAAGAATTAGTGTGTTGGTTTGGTTAAAAATACCATAATGGACACTTATTCCGTAACCCGGAATAAGAAGGACATTGTTATTAATGGTTGACTGCATCCTAAGTAAATATATTTTTTGTTTGTTTATTCTTTACTCTTGGGGTTTATATGGATAACTAAACCAATATTTCTATCTTTCAGTAGGCATTCTAATAATTTCATGATTAATATATTTTGATTCTAAACTTTATGACAAGTTGTAATAAAAGCTTGATTGAAGAATGAATGCTTACCCAAGTATCTATAATTACATGTGGTCATAACCACTGATGGAACAATGAATATTGGTAACACTTCCATATACATCATACAATGATTGAATTAATCAATACAATCAAACTTACATAGAATATATAAGTATTGAATCGAATTCACCTATAGACTCACATAAGATAATTGATTATATCTTAATGCAATAAACACTAATAGTGAATAATAAGAAATACTATACTGAATCTAATATTGATGAACCATCTGAAAATCTGTATTGCCATGTGCAAAATATAACTGTCTACATACGTTACTCTCTCAGTATGATATATGAATAAATAATTAACATTATTACAAGTATAATCAATTAATATATATAACATCTCATTCCACATAATAATAGTCTGAATACATCTAATTATATATCATCGCAATTGGTCCATATCTGTTAATAATTAATAATTATAGGCTAATTACATCAAATTGTTACCACGAATATAAATACGATAGTAATTAAATCGTAATAGACTAATATATAATTGAATCATAAATCAAAATAAATTTATATAAATCAAATTCGTAATCTGTCGCTACGAGGCGACAATTAGAAATTTAATACGAATACTTCCTCACAAAGTGACTATTATAGAACTGTATATCCATTATCTTGAGTAAAAAAAACTGTCGATCTGAACATTTTGCATTCCTGCATCATGGCACTGAACCACTCGAAAATCTTTAAAGAAAGTTCGCATTAGTAATTAGTGAACTAATCCAATAATAATACATCAATAACTAACAATTAATAACTAATAATAATAATATCATAATCATCTATTAAATAATATATCAAATAATATATCAATTGTAATGAAGTAAGAATAAATATCATTGTACGTCATAATAAGTAGTCACGCTAAACATAAGCACTTTCCTATTAATAGCATAATTAATAATGACAAATATAAAACAAAACTAGTTGAATGATAATAGTCAATAAATAATGATAATATATAATAATTAATTAATAACTAATCATTTAATAATAATAATGTTGATATAGTAATATACCATAAAAACATAACAAACTACAATAAGTAATAAATCAATAGATAATAATAAGAAAATTAATAATAAAATCTTAAAAATTGTCTGTAGATATTAAATTGGTTAATAGCTTTTCCGATAATCAATATTTTTGTCAACATACATTACTAGACTGTTAATCTCTATAAATAATAATACAGTATAATAATAACTAAATATTATTTTATAACATAATAATCATAATAATCTAATAATAATAATACATAATTAATTATAACTCATATATTATAATAAGCTATTAAGGGATATAAAAGCAAAACTACCAGCTATATTCAATTTTTTAATCTATACATAATAATCAAGAGTTTATGATCTATAAAGACTACTTGTCTATCTGCGGTCTGACGTTCTAATACGGGAAGTTAATAAGGAATAAATAAACTGCGATTGATATCTACTCTTATGATAAAAATCTACAACACACAAGAACAAACAACAACAACAACAAACGCAACCAAGACCATACAAGTAACAAAGACTATCTTAACTCATATCCAGACACTACAACGAAACCAACAACTCAACAACAACAACAACCTGCATCATACCTATCACGCTACTTTCGTAAGCCTATCACAAGTCTAAAACATAGCTCAATTCTAACTAGCACAACTTAACTAATAATAATTATACACATCAAAATTCAAATAATAATAACAATCTATAAATAACTTATCAAAGAATTTTTTAAGACTATAGACGAATCATATGAATAATCAATATAATAATGCTATTTAGTAAGTATTCATATAATAATAATTAAATACATCTCTGAATATGCTAATGATGATGAATCGAATATGATGATAAGATTACTTAGTCGAACCTAAATACTTTTTAATTATTTTAATCTATTATTGTATTTCTTTATCCTATTGTAATTTGCTATTATTCAGATATTAAACTTATGACTTTACTTATAATTCATAAGATCATTCTCATCCGACTAATACTATTATGTACACTGACTATTTATGATCTATTCCGTCAGTTTACTATAATTAATTATTATTTGGATAATTGATCCTCATCATATTATGACTTTTATTTATATTATGACAATATATTCTATTTTAGTTTATCTCTTAAGGACTTTCGTACCAATGGACTAGTCTATCGCATATAATTATACACTCAATATTTTCTTGTATTATTATTTAACCTACCAATATTAAAATTAACGCTTAGTGTGACAGTAATTACTAATATTTATGATTTAAAAATAGTATTCCCACCCGAGAACGACGCCCCTGATGAATCCGCCTCATCTATCTCAGATATGATCTCGCCTCACCGACTTGACTTGATTCAGACCACATAGTCGATTCTTCTTCATACATTCTCCTTACTAGTTAAACGTCTTAGTAATCCAATACGTAATTATCGTCAACTACAAAAATATTTTGAGTTATACGCCTTCATGAGACCTGTTAATTTAATGCAAGCCGAGTCACCTACATCTCGATCACCACACATAGAAGAACACGACACTGTCCTGCTATTTTTATCTCAAAAATATCAATCGGCGGGAGAAAAACATACACCTTCCTCACAACGTACAGTATAACAAGGGCAACGAACTCGAAAGCAAACCAAAACAATTATTCTATAACATTTTAAAGCAAATTTTATCAAGATAAAAAGTAAAGCAACTTTCTTAATTTTAATGTAATTTGGAGACTCTACTACAGAACAAGGGGACCCTGTATAAAATATCATGTTTTCGTTTAATTTTAAATTTATTCTTCAAAGACGAAGCGGGAGAAAACTGGCCTATAAGGATATCATAACATTATACCCAGCTAACAGGCAATTAATCAATAATATACCATATAATTTTTTCTTGTAATTGAATTTCCCGGAAAGCATATTGTATCCTTATATCAAATCTAATTACTAATAACTATATCATACTTACTTATTATCCACTTATCTAATAGTACTACTACATACGTATATAACTTATACTATATAATATTACGATATTATCATACACATTATTACCAATTAGATACTCCTTTACATATAAGTTCATTTAATCATATCACTTATAGCGACGTAATAACTATCTAACCATGATATCATCCATTTCAATATAACTCTCACGATATCCCTATCAAGTATCTTCGATCCGAGCGCTTAATCATAGATAACTCGTTCAACACCTGATGCATTACTTAATATGTATACGTACTCTACTTAAACTTACTGAGCACTGAGATATACCTACATCGGCGAGACTAATATATTATACGACTTAGTAATATGATATATCCACCTCTTAACATTAGTCGCTCTATAATAGTAAGCAAGTTACTCCGTGTTGGTCTTCAGGTATCTATACGTCAAATTGATATCACATTCTGCCGTCATTAACTAGAAGTGCCTGCTGCACCTGTAATATGTAAGATAGCATTTGCTTAGCATATACCTATGCGGTTACTACTTACCGCAATACGTAATAAGTAGCTAACTGTCTTAATCAAACAAGCAATAATACGCTTACATTTACCGGAAATCGTTAATAATACGCGCGACCGACAGTCTACTATATCTGCTAGTTACGTATCGATAGTGTGTCGTGTCAATACTGTCAATATGGTACACTATAATGTCACTATAGAGTCATCATCTCTATTACACAAGTATATTTACCCATTATTATAGGCTCGACGTAAATGAGCCTATGGAGTACGGTCAGACTTAATAGACGTTCACCGTGCAAAGCGCATCCCTTCCACACCGAGTCACACTTTCTAGACCCACCTAGTAGTCAAGGTTACAGCGCTAGTCGCCCTAATATATATTAAACTTAAACTTTATATGATATTCATTATCCTCATTCACACGTCATGCCATCTCATTCGCTGATTTTACTTCATTCGTCATTCATTATGCTATTAGTAAGCATTTACTTATCATTACCTTATATGGACTTAACTACTTTGCTCTGTAGTACTAATGCCCATACTACGAGCGAATCTCTCGTATTCCATTATACTATAACCTGAGATTGAGATTGATCTATCCTCTCATATCTGATCAGTGAGTGCGCGTTTCTATCATGTTCAAAATCTTACATCGCCCCTATATCCTTACATAACTATATAATGGCATTCAATAAATGCTTCATATCTTAACTTTTGTCTCTTATTCTTCAGATCATACCTCTACAGTCTATATCCTTACTAACCCATCCATCATCATTAGTTCAGTTATTTATCATGTTGCATTGCTCATTAATCAATCTTAATTACTCGGCTCCATTATATATGGATTTTCCTCGAGGTTCCATGATCAGTTCCCATCTAACTCGAACATACTACGTGCTATGACACGTTTACCTTTTAGCATAATACATTACTATTCTTTCTCTACTTACACTACACTCTATATATCATTTCTATGTCTACGATCATTTACCGCGTATTACTTTATCATCCTCGATGAAATGACTTATTATATATATATTAATTCACTTAATATTCAATTAAATAATAGTTTAAAAACATTTCAATTATATGATGATTAGAGCTCGCCAGTTAAATCTCATTATGTGTCACAAGACTCGACGTACAGAATAGTTCTCAAATCCTCTATTTCAGTACATCGGAGATTTACTGTCTTTCATATCGTACACAGAATTATTTTTTCTGCCAACGATCTCTAAACAGAAAAATTTAATAAATATAAAATTCTTAAACTGCAGTACAAACATATTGATTAATCATGAACGAAGTAATTCGCAAAAGTGTAACATTGTTGCAGATGTAAATAATTTTACGATTTCGATTCATAGGTGCCCCGCTATTAGAAAAATAGTGTTCCCTTCTTTCAATTCGATTAAATTCGTTTTTCTTCTCTCCTTTTAAGTTTCTGATCAAACGAATGTATCCAGAGATCAACCTAGCTGCATAATACTGTACCATTCCACATTCTTTTCTATGTATGTTACTCTAATATATTATCACTGTCTATTCAATTCCACATTCTATTTAGCTTACTACTCTATTATATTCATTCATATTGGTTTTAATGCTCCTAGTCATTACTGATACATTATATCGATTATAGGTGTCTCAGTCGTAAAATATGCCACCCAGTCTGCCATCGAAATTCAAGGTAGCTTTATTATATGATTATTTCATAACTTGATGATTCTATTATGTGATCAATCTATTATGTCACATTTCCGATTACCTTTATTCCTTACCCATTATTTGCGTATTATTTTAGTTGATATGATTTATTATTACCTTGCATTGAATTCACTTATTATATACATTATATCTTCATCCGGTGCGTTTGCATGCTAGATATTGCCGTAAGTGAATACTTTCAGTTTACCTATTTTTATATTGTCTACAATATTATCTCATCGATTCCGAAGCTCTGGCTTATGGGCGGTCGATAATCCGTCATATTATCTCTGTTATTTTTCACGCTCCTTCTAAGATTATGATTTAATACAGAGTATCGTCCCTTATATGTCGACGTATCCCCCTCCGCCATTCCTCCGCGCCGCCTCTCTGACTTTTATATCATATCTATAGTTATTTATCGATCCATCCCTACAATCAATGTCTGCGCTTGAGATTTCTTAATTAGCGATTTAATAGTTCTTCTGTACTCTGCCTGTCTTAATATATTCCGGTTATATGTATGTATTCGACTGATGAATGTATGTGTATGTATGAAACCAATGCTAATATGAATTGACGATCGTTTTTCATGAAGTTCTGCTCACATCGTGATTGTTGTTAACTTGTAATCTTAGATACTTACTTATGTAAGTTTTTGATTCTGCAACGAGATTGTTTGAAGAGTTATATTTTGCGTCATATAATAACTTAGATCTCATCTGTATTCGATGCCCAGCTACTATCCACACTTGAACAGAAGACTCGTCACCTCACCCTATCTCCTCTGATATGACAACCCGCATTTGTAGGGGAAGCGCCTTCGGATCTATAGTGAAGCTCATAGTTCCACACCATATCCATTCTGTATGTATTACGAGATCCTCCTTATTATTCGGATATCAACTTCTTATCGATTTAGCCAATCAAATCCAGCGTATAAATTTAAGTCTAGTTTAAAATATGATTTAATTGAACAATTGTGATTGCAGAGTAGGTTATAGTCTTTTATGAGTATTGCAGTTTCTACGAGATTACAAGATATAATACACTCAGTAATCTGTCAGAGATACAGAGATTAGTATATAAATTGATTAAAAGTAGACGCGCAAAATAAACCACTACAATTTCATATTCCTCTCTGCGACCGGCGTTTCTCAAAGTATATCCGAAATGTATAATAACGTTTTTTGACGTTAGAGATTATCCGGATCTATATCATTAGTTTATGTTCAGTTATTAAACGTTAATGTAGGATACACTGAATTGCCTGATATTAACTTAATGTGAACCATAAGATATGACGCTTTCATGCTGTCACCAAAACATTTTTGGCCGCCTAAGTATCCATCAAATGAACAAATAATCCTCTAAGATTTAAATAATATATAAATAATCCAATTAATAATAGCTTCAACAATAAGTCGAATAATAAATAACATAATCAATGAATTAATAATATCAGTCACAATAGTAATCAATAATATAAATGAATAGATTAATATTGAATAAATACTATATTAGTACATGCATGCAGTAAAATGATCGTTTTTAATTGAATTATTGTGACAAAGTCTCGATTGAAAGCTCATTTAAACGTTTATAATTTATTCAATCGCTCATTAATGAGATAGTTAGAAAAGTCTTCAGAATGTTATGATCGATATTTAGTCTTTTTGAGTTTAACTTTGTTTAACAAAAAACAAGATTCTATTTTTTAGACAAAACCTTCGACAGATGTACAGCTTTTAATTCTCAAAATTTGTTAAATACCTCGCTGGCTAAGTGACTTACGGAATGTGTAGACACCCCAGCTTATCAATCTCTGCTGAAGAGATGTAAATAAGGACAGGTCAAAATATTTAAACCATATAAATTAAAGTCTAGAAAGATGATTGCTTCGTAATAGAACGTATTAACGATAAAAAATTAGATATATTATGGCGGATCTTTAAAATTTGGACTTGTCCTTCTTCTCTTTATTAATCTTTTTTTATCAGTGATCCAGATATCGAAAATGAATATACGATGATCTATACTAAACGATGAGTAAGCTTTGACATTTTCGTTATCTCAGACTTTGGAATATGAAACTGCTCTCACCTTACCTTCTCTTATAATATTCAATGGAGTTCAAATGAATTATTTGAAGTCAACATATTAGTGTTTTTAGTTGTTTACATTTGTAACTTTGTTGAATCTAGAGAGTTTAAAACTTTGAGTGCTTTCACTAAAATCCTTTTTCTCACCTATACTCAAATATTCTTCTCTTCACTCAAACGCTGTGCTATACGCTATCTTCTTTCAGCGTTAATCTATAATCTTAATCCGTTACGTCTTTGGTGTTGACTTCTAATTCTGCTGGCTATTTGCATTAATGATCCTTTAAGATACCCTTAAATCCTCATAACATTCTACCATAGCTTAACTTTATATAATAGGTATGTCACTTCGTCATGAACAGTCTATAGCTTGCATCCTCGCAATCCTTATCAGTCATTGTGCCACTTATCTGTCTCTATACTTCCTTCCCTACTGCCCATCGTGTATTCACTTGCGTCATATCCCGTACTTATCCCAGTACCTCCTTAACCATATATGCCTTCTAAAGCTTGACTCTTTGTAAATGCCTCAATATTAACATACTTCCATGATCTTCATATGGAATTTTTGCTCGTCTAACAACGAACACCAGATAGTTCTTTTAAATATTTCGTCGCTCCGTCTCACTTATTTCTTAGCCATTTTCATCTCTTCTAAATTCCTGACGTTCACCTTCTCTTCAGGTAGTATATATGTAGCTCTACACTGTATTCTATATACATAATAACTTATGTGAACAGCTATTCCAGCGCGCTTCATATTACGACTCCAAAATACTCAATTAGTGCCTATCCACTCTACTAGTCGTGTAGCTCGTTTAAGCTTCATGCCGTAATCCTTTCATATAGTTTACGAACAACACCTCTAGCAAATCATTTGTCTCTTAACATACTCAATAACTAAATTAAGCATCGTCTTCTTTACTCGATATAAATAAATCTTGTTTCAACTTCTACGAGTAATGATAGTTCCCGCCAGTTATAATCCTTCCAGGTTGCTACAAACTTAGAACTACATGAGACTTACTTTATCTCGTGCTTCATGACTAGACAGTCTTCTTCATTACATCTTACCTGGCTCATTCGATTCTCTTATGGGAATTTCTTTTCATTCATCTTGTACCCAGTTCCCCATCTCTACCCTGCGCCAATCATCGAGTCTTACCCCGTGAATATGTAGATTTGAAGTTCCCTGTTACTTATACTCAATACGTCCAGTCTCATATCAATCAATACCTGTTTAACTTGTCCATTTATGTATAATCCGCATTTATGGCTTACAGTCATATCTTTCGCTCCTAATCTCTGCCTATGCGGCTAAAGCAATTGACTACTACTACACATCTATTCCTCTGTCGTATATTTTACTGCAATGGGAGTAATTGAATTATGAGCATAATTTTTTATCTTTAGAAGTGAAATCCCGTCACAGAGTTTAAATTCAAATGCTAGATTCATAAATTCGTAACAATGCTCATTAGTCATTACTTATGTCTGATTTAGCTTAACCGTTAATTAATAGCAGTCCGTTAAGTCTCAAAAGTTCTTCATTAGTATTCATTATTCATTCATCCTGAGTTATATTATTACTTAATATTATTAGATTATATTCAGTTAGTTGCAGTTATTATTATCATTCATTCGACATCTGTCATTTAGCATTTATTTAATTATTACTTTGCAATAATTATTATGTCATTATTTTTTTATTATTCAGTTTATCTATTATTTCTATTTATATTATGTATTATTATTATTAAACTTATCTATTATTATTATTAATCATCTTTATTGCTAATTAATTCTTTCTATTCATGATTATCTGATATTAGCGATCATATTTATTATTATTCATTATATATTATTATTGATTGATATTATTGATTATTTAGTCTCATTTATTATCATTATTTATTTTCAATTATTCATACTTTCCGATACCCAGTTCTACTGGAGTATTGCAGTCTGCAATCATCCGCACCCTGACGTTTATTATTAGTGATTATTTCATGTATAATATTTACTTACATATAGGATTATTTACCAAGTATATCGTTTCATATTCAATATTATAATTATTGCATTAATTATATATAATTAATATATTCTAATATTCATAATTATTCATGTATCTTATTACTGCATCTCTATTAGTTATTATTATTTATTAATATTTATTCATTATCTATTCTATCTATTATATTATTCATTTATTAATCTAGTTTTACCAAGGTCACACAGAGTACAAATATAGTCACAGGCCGTTCTATCGTTAATACCTGACTTGAATCTCAATAAGTACTAGCCGGAAGATGCTACAATAATCAAATAACTTAATCCTACAAAGATCTATTATCGGTTACTACATAGCTAACTACTGAAACTTCTGGTATTGAAACACTTTCCTGTTATTGAACATCCTGTTTATATAATTATATCCAATCTGCTATTATCTAATTTGATTAAACTCTTATAATATTATTTATTCACCTTTATTCCTAATATCCATGATCTATTGTTTTATTACTTTATTCACTATCCGTACATCATATCATTCTTTACGCTCTACTCTAATATTCATCAAGTATCGTTCAATCATATTTATTATTAACTATTTTATCACAACGTAGTATCTTATTAAGTTATACTGAATCCTATCTATTATCCTTCTAAGTTATTTCGGTCATTATTTCTGCATTTATGTGAGATTCTAATTAATATATGCATCCTAATCTAATTCATTATTATTTAATACTTCATAAAGTAATTCTCCCCACATTATTATTATTATTACTAATGTGCATTTAAATTATTATCCCCACTTTTGACAGACTTGCACTTGCGTGTATTACTAGATCATTATTAATCCTTACTCAATTTATTACGATTATTATCATTGAAATTTAATCATATTATATTCATATTATATTTAAATTCATCAATTATTCTATTTATTGATAATTATTATATATTTTTAATATCTGATTTGAATTTATGATTTAATTTGAAGTTATTCAATCAATCTTCATTTACTTACACGCTGACTCAGTTACTCTCATATTACGCTAACTCTATATAGTTATTCTAGTTATGATTATTCACTCGATTAGTTCCCACTTACGCCTATCTTCTGCATATATTATTCATATACTAATATATTCTAATCGCTATTATTAATTATCGAATTAATCATTTTAATTATTCTCATCTCTTATTAGTATTATATCGCATTCATTCTACTAATATATACTATCGTAATTTTCCGCCATTATTATATCTGATTTGATTCATGTATTAATTTTTGTTTTCATCTATATATTTTTTATTGATTATTATCATCTATTATACTTATTCATTAATTAATTACATTATTATTTAAATTATATCTTATTTATTATTACACAACTTGTATATTAAATCTCCTCATATTATTATCATCTATATATTATTCTATTTTTTTTCATTTTATATCTCATCTTATATATACCAATTAGGTTTATCTATTACTCAATTTATCTCTATTGCTATTTCGCTCATTAGTATCTATTGATTTTTATAACTATTAATCTCGTCATGATAGTCTATATCTTATTATTTCAATTATTTACTTATATATATTCACTTTTATTTATTCTTTATTTTCATATTTATTATTACTTCATTAATATAAGCGTGTTCTCCTCATTACAGAACAGTATATATTTATTCCGTTTTATTATTAATAACTAATATAGCTCGACTCTATAATCTGCGACAGCTCCTCACCCTTATCTTATATCAGCTATATGCGGCGCCCCTATATTTGTCGGCTTGGCGTATTAACCATTCTGTAAGATGAAGTTTGTGAACCGAGAATTGGTAGAGAGATTTGGGTATCATCTGGTATGATTAATAGGACGCGGATCTTGAAAGGTAAACGGTAGTAAGAGTAAGCGAGTATAAGGTTATGGTTGTGAACGTGACAGCTCTTCAAGGATGTGCTATATGTTATGCATGGAGCGACTGACAAGTGTCCGAGGTTTAAAAATATTAAGCGGTGTGTCTTGATGAGAACTGGGAACGGTATTGATGCAGACATATAGATGTTGAGTTACTTGAAAGTTCGTGAATGAGGAAGGTTGCCTGGTTGCAATTAAATCCGTCTCTAATGTGTTAAGTAAAGGAAACTAAGTCTTGTTAGAAGGCGCTAGGGTCGTTACATGAGGATCTTTACCTTTGATCTTATTGTAGTGGTAGTGATGACTATTCTGGAATAAGACAGTATAGATCTAAAGTTACGAATAGTTTTCAGATGATCAACTTAGAGCATCTTACGGTGTTCGAGAAAAATTAATAAATGAGGACATGAACTTATAGAGACATGATCGTTTGGTATATAACTGCTTTAAATGATGAGACATAATAAGTGTTTGTGCTTTTTTATATATAAATAATAATATAGGTAATGAATGATAGTCGGTTGGTTAAGCGGATGTATTATGGAGAGTGTTCTGAACCCGACCGGCTGCTACTAGAGACCGAAGAGAAAGTTTGATCGTGAACGAATGTCATAGGAGAGAAATGTGAGTATTACAGAGGGAAGAAGAAAGGTGTATAACAGGAGGTAATGGCGGGGGATTGTGAGCGGGTTTGGTTGTGGCCCACCTCGGCAAAGGGCTCCATGGACCACTACACTCGACGACTAACATAAGTGAGTTCCATCGCTGCCCCAATGAAGCTTTTAAGGAGTGAGTATTTTTCTGACTGCGTAGATTTTGGGGTACAATACATATTTCTAAAATTCTCCTTATAGGAATAATCTGTATTCTCGAGGCCATGACGTGGTAAAGGCCTCAGGCTTATCTTTTCACGTACTATATGTCTGCCTCTGCTCATACTGCATATTTCTTTGTTCCGCTATTCTCTCGAGATTAAATAACGTCACGCACCTTACTCCCAATTGGTAAAATAGAGAAGGATAGATAAAGAAAGAAAGAAAGAAAGAATTATTATTATTATTATTATATTATCATTATTTTAATTATTATGATTATTATTATTATTATTGATTCTATATTATTATTATTATAATTCAATTATTATCTATTAGTATTTATATTATATTATATGATTAGTATTATATTAATTATTATTATACTTATATTATTATTATTTATTATTATTATTAATTCATATTTATTATTATTATTATATATTATTATTATTATTATTATTATTATTATTATTATATATTATTATTATTTTATATTATTATATTATTACTTTTATTAATTTATTATTATATTATTATTATTATATTAATTATTATATTATTATTATTATTATTATTATTATAATTATTTATTATTATTATTATTATTATTTATTATATTTGTTATTATTATTTATATATATTTTATTATTATTATTATTATTATTATTATTATTATTATTATATTATTTATATTAATTATTATTATTTATTATTTTTTTATTATTATTATTATTTATTATTATTATTATTATTATTATTATTATTATATTATATTATTATTATTATTATTATATATTATTAATTATGATTATTAATTATTTATGTATTATTATTATTCCTTGACCTCAGAAGTTCAAGACTTGAGCATTGTAATTTTCCATTTGAATTTCTATCTACTTTCAGCTCTTCAAAACCCAAAGAGATAATGATGATGTTACCTGCAATTTCCTGGGAAACAAAATTGGAAATTTATATCATAATGCATTACAGTTAAACGACAGCAATTATATATATTATTATATATATATACTAAGTACTTCCAAAAATATTCAAGAATACTCATATTATATTAATATATGAATATTATTATATTATAGTTAACTTATATATTGCTTATATATTATTTATATAATATATTAAATATATATATATATACTATCAATACTATAATTATAGATATAATAATACTACATATATTTTATATTTATATCTATATATATAACTTTATATATAAATATATTCATATATACATATTTATATATATATAATAATATCAATAACTATAAGTATATATATTATTACCCTATCTATATATTTATATAGCATATATTATATAAGTAACTTACATATAATATGTAATATATCAGCCGTATCAATGCCTACTATACTTAATCGTCATTATTATACTAAGCTTATATATTTAGACAGGTCAAGGTTAATTATATTAAAAAAAATTTTTTTTGACTTTTCCTATCTGGCGCCATTGACATAAAGTCTGCATCATTAGTTAAAAAAAGGCATTGCACGCTAAAAGCTATTTCAGCTCCGATCGTACAAGATTCACAATAGCGTGGTTTAAACTGTCCCGCATTGTGCATTAACTAGTTTTACGTGAAAATTGCTTTTTTGACCAAAATTGGCACATTTTTAGCGTTTTTCTTAATCACTCGGGGAAGGAAGAATAAAATAAATGGGTCATTAAGCTGAATAATATTAGGGCTTTTAAAATCTCACGAGCATCCCCTTACTTTATTGTCTCTCTAGCTTATACCTATCCCTTATACAGATCAGAGATAGTGCAACCTGAAATTCAGCTTATTTCAGCGTCAGAGTAGGCTAGATAAGGCATATGTTTTTGTATTTCGTATTTATATTTACCCATACTTTCAGTCGAAAGATAGTATGAAAATACTATTTAGTCATTGATTTATTTGCAGGAAAGTTTACCATGTTTATTAATTATCCAACAGATTTTTAATTTTGATATTATTATGAATATTTAATTTTATCTATTTTTTTTACTTTCTATATTATTTTTTATAGGTATTGGCTCCCTCGATCTCACACTTCAACCTGGGTTCGTTTCGCTAGACGAACGACGAAAATCTTATTTATAGTTGATAATCTCCTTCTCATACAATAACAGGAAGGTAAACTTCCATAATAGTGAGACCAACGTTTTGAAAGTTACAATATACTTTTACCTTACCATTTATTCATGTTTTGCTACCCCGTCAACCTCATGCTTCATAGCTGGGGCGTTTTTTTAATAGCTGTCAGATATGAAAAACCTAACATTAAGCACAGAGGTCACGTTTATTTTCCTGGGCGAAAGCTAACTAATACCAACTCAAAGGTACAACCATGCCATCATCAATAAAGTGGAACAAAATGTATATAAGGTCATGTCATAAATATCTACAAAAGAGATTTGGGGAAATCCAAAATTCAAGAAGAACGTGATCTTGCATTGAAATCTAAGCTAGAAGATCTATTTGACATTACTGCTGCTACGTATGCTTGTATATCACAAAGACTAAAACATAAAGATATTCAGTTTCTCGAATTACAACGACAGAAAGGACGTCCAAGCTGCATGGCTGGTGTTGATTTAAAGTGGCAGGCTGAGAAAGCGACCAGCTGACAGGAAAGTCCAGTGATGAGGAACCTATAAGAACAAGAAATTATACGAAACCAAGAACACTAATTAATTGTTTTTTTTTTAATTTTTAATCATAATTTTTTCCTATTATTATTATTATTTACTCAACTTGATCTAATTGTCTGTGACAAAGTTCAGCTCTCTTTCACAAAATGAACGAAAAAAGATTATCTCATTTTACCAATTTTTTTGTTACTTTCTTCTTTTACAGATGAAGCAACAAATAGGCTGCTGATAATATTTAACACAATCACTTTACGCGACCTGTCCTTGGCCGTAGCGCGTCTGTCAGGTCTTAACGCTCTCCTTGAAATGTTGTACAGCATTCTCTAACTAGTTACTCTCTCTAACTTTGTCAAACAATAGCTTTTATTGTCATGTTTGATAGCCTCCAACTCTCATAAACAGTCCATATATCTAATACTAACTCCCTGCCATGATATTTTCCATATTAATCCTCATCTCATACGCCTGTTGCAATCCATGAAACCTCCAAAGTACAATTTATTCTTCTTCGCTTTCTCATTTTTGCGTCAATAGTTGTTCTCATATGAAAATAATCTCGTATCCATCCACATATCCTCTAGCCAATTCCTGAAACGCACCCTTTTTCTTCCCCGAATCAGTCCTTCAGCTCCACTCTTTTTGACCAATAACATGATCCAGCACTTTTTATCTTCCCTCATACAACAACTCTACTATAACACTATTCGTTATCCAAATCAAACAATCACCATCCTTCATGCTCGACCCCAAGTCGACCTCTTTTAACACTATTTGTACTCTGTCTATGCATCACTGTTCACGAGAGCTAATTTATCATTTAATATCTGTTACGAGTATAATACCATCTTTCATTAACCTTTCTCATACTCCGTCAATTAGACTTCTCTATATCCTTGTACTTAATGTACCCTATCACTCAAAATATCCTATTCTCCTTCTGTTGTCACCTCATCCAAAACTCCACTACTTCACCATTGCCCTACATATCACCCTCTCGAGTAATTTACTGTCAAGGTTATGCAGATTTTCCCGAAGGTGTTTCTCCTCCACATTCCTTTAACCCGTTGTTCATCCAGTACGATACAGCCAGCACCCCATCTCCCCCTAACTGTCCATTTACATTTCTAAACGCTAGTGCTACTTTCCTTAATATGTTTCATTCTTTGATTATTTTCGCCAGCCCAGCCTTACCCATAAGGCGCCACTGTCTGGCTGGCGATCAAAGCTTATCTCTCTACCACAACATTTATCCTCTGTCATTTAGTCACTCCTACGCGCATCCTTTCCGATATTCCATCTTCTTTATTCCTATTAACCTCCTTCATAACCTTTACTCCTCTTAATTTCTTCCAGCTCTCTGATCTCATGCGCCATCTATTTTTAGTTATTTTCCTTTTATCCTTACTTCTACTCTAACTAAATTTATCCTACATTATCCTTTCTATTTTTTTAAAACCTCATCAGTGCTTTTCACATACATCAAACACCGCTTCTTACTGTTACAGCTTTAATCCAACCCATAAAATTGCCACATCATCCTTTTACATCTCCACCATTCCACTTTCCTAACTACATTTTCGTACCTTCACTTACTTAGATAGCTCACGTCCTTAACAATAGTTTCTTATTGATTAATTGATCTAACCAAGCTCTCACTTCACCGTCGCTCTCTCTTTTCACTTCTGAGCATCTCTAGATTGTGCTTCTTGAGTTCAATTATCTCTTCCACAGAGCAACCTCTGTTGCTATAGTTCATAACTATCATACGCTTACCGCCCATCTGCCACTCTGTAGTTAACGCACTAAGAGCTCGATTTTCTTAATTCATAAACATTCCGCATATTTAGTCTGCATCAGCTCATACTGGTCTATAGTTTCTATCAACTCCTAACTCGTTTCTAGCTTAACGTCTTCTCAGCCATTGTAACTTCCAACTCACTACATTTTAGCACTTATATCCTCGACGACTTATCCCTCCCTACCCATAGTCCTCAAAGCCGCAAGCATACATTCTTATGCGCAGTCGTATTAGCAAACTAGAGCAAACGCAACATAGTATCATCTCTGAAATAATTATTCACATTACTAGCTCCTATTAACCCGCTTTCTTCCTATCTCACCCTAGTTATTTATTTAATTCGATCTCTCCTAGACTCCAGCATATCACTTTCAATCTACCAATTGGATCTGATTCCACTCGTCTGTCTCTACAACACTCAAAAATGATCACGTCCATAGCATTAAGTATCATCATATCACAAGTATATACCTCTTCCCTTCTACAACTTACACCAGACATCGTCTAGTCCCACTAACTTCGATATAAGTAATAACAATAATTGCGGCTGTTCTTAGAAGGTACACTTCATCGGTGGAGGTCTTCACTAATACTTTGCAGTCAACCATGCCGAGTTGATCAACATCTACTATCACCTCTGTCAAAAAGCTGAATCTACGTCGCAAGTCACCTTATCGTCAACCAATTTCCTCATTCTATCTATCCGCGATCATCACCTCCCGTAGTACTATCGCCATCTGCAACGTGCACCTATCCTCCCTTTTTCGTAAAATCTACCGCCATAGGATAATATACTAGTACCGATAGCCCACTTCTAGGGTCGACTCTAATCACAATTCAATCTCGTATACGGTTCCTCCCACTAGTCTTCTACCCCCATGCTAGATAGTAACCATCGCTCATTAGTCCATGCCTGTCGCTATGCTGAACTTCTACCATCTCCCATGTAAACAGCAGAATAATTTTATCAGCACTCCTTCTGAGTTCAGAAAAATTCATCTACTCTATGCCGCGATCGACGAGATACTACGCATACTTTCTTGGTCCGTATCCACAAATCTCACATCGCTAACTTTATCTGCTTCACTTCCTAAACCTCTCCTGCACTTATAGCGCATAGACGGCATAACTAAACTCCCGTTATATTATCCACGTTCTCTGACATGGTATGTCCTTAAATCTCATTATAGACGATTCTGTACACTACTAGTTACCTGCTGGATAATATTCTGTCAGACGATCTCGCAAGTTACCGTAGTACGTTCAGATTTACTATTACTGTATTACTTATTAAACGTCCACTTCATTATCTATTCTTAAGCGACACTCTATACCTCCGGCATTAACGTTAATAGAATGGCTAGTAGACGTCCTTTCAAACAATAGGTCTTTCAGCTATAATGGTTCTTCGTTATTTACATTATTATTTTAAATAAACTAATTATCTTCGTATCCTCAGCACATATCCTGCACGCTCTCTCGATACACAGTTAGACAAACAATTCTAAGCTCCTAACTCTAGACACCGGTTACATTCGCCTTCTGTCCGTGCGTTATATTCCACTCATCGATTTAATAGACACTATTCTTGTTAATCTCCATCTAAGATCTTCCCTCAACTCTACCCGCCCATCATTCCGCTATATATATTACATGTATATCAAATATCATATATGACAGATCGACTTACCTAGCATGTAGGATGATTCCCCATCAATAGATCACCTGTCATCTATCGATAGTCTGTTCCTGCTTTCTCCTGGCCTCAGACTCTGCCTTATCCTCGATTTATTCTGTGTAGGCGCTATACTCTCTGAATCTAAGTCCCGCGATCTTTCCCCGAACCCATTCTATAGTCAGCTCTGAAGCTATACTCTTCAATAAATCACGTCAATCATTTCAGTCATCTGTATGCATGAGTTATGCTCCGTCAGACATGTGAAAATCTCTTCCACATTACTCGTAATGACCCCCATTTGCATTAGAGTTCATTAATAGGTCGCCACATTCTGTTCAATTATATACCATCACATGGTGAGTCCTCCACTTTGTCTCATCAAACGCAGTACAGACTCAAGCGACATGATTCTATCTCTATCTATGTCGCCTTAATCTTCACTCATAATTGAGCTCTTACATATACCAATATATCTCCGGGACTTGGTTAATCTACCTCACCCTAATCATAGCCCATGCGCGAGTATCTATCTATCGCAACTAATGATTCGTCGATACTCAGCAATCTGTCTGCTAGTCGCTATAGAACTACTCTCCTATTTTCGACATTAAATCATTTTCTAACATCACCATAGTACTCTTCGCTCAGACTCGATTACCCCTCTTTCTATATTCTTGCTAACTTTTTTCAATAGTTATACAGAATATTAATTCCGAATACAATAATAAGACGCAATTCGTTCAACATACATCTGTAGCTCTCTTCGCACTGCTGCATATTATCTTCATATCCTAGACTCTCTATGATCTTTTCGCCCCACCACTGATATCCCCTCCGTTCAGCTTCATTCACTTATATCACATCTTCGCCGCTAGTGACTCAACAAGGTCTGATCTTCTTCCTCATTAACAATATCTTTCTTATTCATTTTTCTTTGACCTCATATATCTTCATCAATCGATGTCTCGCGCACACTTAAGTAGTCTCTACAGTAATTCCTGAATAATCTATGTGTTGATTTACTTTTCATCAATTTAAACAATGCTCTCACAAAGATAAAATTTTGGCTAACACATGTCACTAATATTCATAAACACTTTAGAAATTTTAAAATCACCTGACAATTGCAGGCGAAATTTGTATGTCTGGGGAAATATTTTCAGCAATTAAATCATTCAGTAAAGCACATTACGCCAAAGATGAAGCACGGTCCTAAGCGGCAGGTTCCACCCTAGTCTATAATGAAAAAAGAGTAGGGAGTGCACCAACTGCTCTAGGTCACTCTAGAGAGAAAACAGGTAGATAAGAATTCACCAATCATTATCTTAAGAATTAGAGGGAAACCGTTGGCGGGGTAAACATTGAAATTATTTAGAAATATGATTTTAGAGAATATAAAGAAGTGTTATATTTGCTATAATTTGGCTTAGGTAGTAGAAAAATTTATGATCTTGAATAGAGCTAGAAGGTAAATTAGCAGAACATAGTAGTATTTAGCAAAATTGACACTTGACAGAGATAGCTTGGATCGCATGTATAATTCTTGTAGACCATAAATCAGAGGCACGAAAACAAACATCATTTAGCACCATACTCTCAACACCATCTAGTGCTGAAAATGAGAATAAAGACAATAAAGAATAGAAGATAAGGGTAAGAGAGAGAGGTGGATGTCTCAATAAAGGAAAATTATATAAAAGACACAAAGGTTGCAGAAGATTAATCGAGTAAGCGACCGTGCATCAGAACAGTAAGCATTCACGCATCAGCCCCACACCGAGCGTCAACTCCCAAATGGCTAAGAGAGGAGTGATAAAGGCATTTTTGATGCTGCTCACTCTGGCGTCTCGAGGCTAATCGTCTAGGTTATTTTTGTATTATTTCTACTAAAGGAATTTTAGAATTAGATGAATGTTGTGTGGGTGTGTGTGATTGTGTGTGTGAAACCAGAGGTTCCAGCGAAGTGTGAGTACGATTAGAAATAGCCATCTAAAGTGAAGAAGAAGAATTTAGACATGAGTTAAAAGGACGAACCATGAATCACTAAAATTCTTGATTTACTCTAACATTCCATATATGAACAATGGGTAATCACCTTTCTATCACTGCTATCTCTCTCATCTCTCCTCTCCTCTCCTCTCTCTCATCTCTTCTCTTTAGATATAGTGTATATTTATTATATGTATATTATAATATATATATATATAATATACTATTAATATTATATAATATTATATATATTACATACTATATATAATATTTAGATACTATATAACTCCAAAATGGTAAAATTTATTATTCAAAATTTATGAAAAATGCCCTAAAAAAAAGTATAAAATAGTAGTAAATATCTATAATTATACAATAAATCCCTAGAAGGGCTTGTGCTTCCTATATGGAACAATAAATTCAATTCGACTAAAACGACCGATGCAATATACCTCTTATTATATATGATCTACACAATCGCTAACCAAACACATCAGAACTCCCTACAAACAATATTTAACTACTAAAAACTGACAATATACAACAATTAACCTGATTCTCTGCTTGAAAAACATTAAAACTTACAATTCTTCAAATTTATGACTTAGCCAATATTTCTTTATTTACTTTTTACAAAATTATTTACAATTGTATTCAGTATGTTATGTACAAACAACAAATTTGAACATTCAGTTGGGTTTGGTATAATGAGATCGATTAAGTATATGTATATCAAAATATTAATAACAAGAGAAAACTACACTAAATATATTTAAAAGATATAATAAAATAATAACAAATATATTTTAATGAGAAATATAAAAATAATAACAAATATAAGTAATATAAAAATAATAATAATGTTATAATATAATAATAAAAATAAATAAAGGAAAAAATGACTAGTAGTTTATAATATATATATATATATATATATATATATATATATTTATATATATATATAATATATATATATATATCATATATATATATATTTATTATATATATATATATTTTATAGGTACAACAAAAATATAGAATGCAAGAGTTGAGTATAGATAAAAATATATTATATCATTTCATAATATATATAATAAATACTATATATATAATATATAGTATTATATATAAATATATTATAGTATATATTGTTTAATAATCATACAAATAATACATATATAATATATATATAATTAATTAAAATATTAGTTATTTCATATATATATTATATATACATTTATAGTATATATATTATAACTATATTAATATACGGTATATACTTTAGATCTCTTTATAAATAAGAATATGTATATTATCTATATTATTATATATATATATAGATATTAAAATATATATATATATATATTATTATATATATAATGTATTATATATATATAAAATATATATATATATATAATATATATATATACTTTATATAATATCTTATAATGATTC
>JABUQX010069521.1:0-17500 GCA_015478945.1 Trachelipus rathkii
AGTCTGTAAAACTATTAAGACAATTTTTTTCTTTTATTAAAAAAATCTGAAAAATTAATATATTTAGTTAAAACATTAAACATTATACAGTATATTATTATATACGATTTCTTCTCTCATTTTCTTTCGATAAAACGAGAAAGAGAGAGAGAGAAGAAGAGAAGAGAGATGAGAGAAGTACGAGAGAGAAGAGAGAGAGAGAGAGGAGAGAAGAGGTAACTGCAACGAGTACTCTGCGAGACAAAAGATATGTCTTGTCCAATACATTTATGAAAAAAACATATTGCACAATCTCCAAACTGACGCTTCTCTCTTTTATTTCGATTTTATATAAATTTATATATCTAAATATATATTATGATATAATATATATGATATAAATAAGTATTAATATTTATATTATATATACTATATAAATATTATATTATATATATATAATATACTATGATATATATATATATATATATGTACTGACTTCGTCAAAAATACCTACCATAGAGTAACCCTCCCTCAAGAACGGAAGCCCCCAACCCCTGAAACCCCACACCAACACAGAAGTAGACGACAGCCTCAGTGTAACTATGTAACCACCCGCCGGAAATTGGCGCGTATTGGGACCGTCAGCCGCGATATAATTTGGGAGAACATAAAACCAGCGTAACTACCTGGAAGGTGGGTAGGTTATGCGGGGGTAATCGAGCGAGAATCACTGTCACGTACCGAAGTGACTCCGATTTAAACCATTGAGAGGCTAGTGCGTCAACTGTCAGAAATCAGTGCGTGCAGATAACAACACTTCACGCCGAGGGACACACAGGTACCTGGCACTGGTCGACGGTTCGGTGTTAGCGCACGACAACGATTGCACCGGTGGTCCAACGGTTACAGGAAACCCCTGACACATGATCGCCGCGGAGGACAAGGTAGGCCAGGCACGACACACGTGAGACCGATTTATACGTCTCGTGCATTATGAGAGCTCAAGAACAACGGCACGAATCTTGCAGATACAGATGCGGAGGTGACGGCACCAGGTGAGTGACAATACAGTGCGTGACCGCCTTGCCGGCACACATAATTACCGCCCGGCAGCCTTACCATAGGTCCAGCATACCACGCACACCAAAGCGGCGACTTCATGCCGAGAACACATTCAGTGAGCGTCGACATGGCAAAGTGCTCTTGCATGACGAGTCGAGAGTGTCGTCTTTACACCTCAGACAGCGTGCTAAATAGCTGTTATCGACGACCGCGGAGAGATTTGAGCATATGAAAATGTGCTGCAGGTGCCGCTGTTTGAAAAGTGGGCTGGTTGTATTGTCTGGAGAGCATCTCTTATCGGGCCTACGGAGTCTGCAAACATCTTCGCGAGCACTCTTACAGCATGGCAAAACCTCTCCGTCGGTCGTCGGGATACTTTAGCACGCCTGTCTAGGTGAAAGCGTATATCACAACATCCTCAACCATATTCGGCCCATATGCATCGTTACTCGGTGACTTTTCTCATTCCTAGCATCACAATGCAAAGACCACACAAGGTCCAATGTCGTGAAGCGACACCTGAGGCGTTCAAATACGGGAGTTGGAGGTAGGCGCTGATGCCGATCGATTGGCTGGACCTCAAGCTAAATGACAAAGATATTTCTGTGTGTGATATTTACATGAAACTCGGCTTGGCCGAGCTACAATACTGCAACCCCCTCCATCAGTACACACCCTGCTCGTCCTTTCGCGACCATTCCCCTCGCATGACGTTCGAATATTGGATTATAATCGATACCATGTCCATGACTTTCGAACCTCCCGCATCACGCCAAAGAGCAGAGCAGCCCACAGCACTCGCTGAGCGGACGCACTTCATGGCAGTTGTTCACATCGCGGTGCCACAGAAGATATCTGGTAATTAAAAAGGAACAGGCTAGTTTGGAGACAATCACAGAACAAACCTTCCCACCGCAGCAGTTCCGTACCCTCGCGCGTCGCCGGGTTACAGCGCAGCCAACGTTTTGTGTTGCAGTGCGTGGTACTCAGAAACCATGACTGAGACCTCTACTGGGAGCATCCCTCACTCTTAGTACTAGCATCCCTTGCCTCCTATTTCTACCCGCCGAAATGCAGATCAATCCATTCGAAACCAGCTGTTTTTGTCATGTCCAATTAAGGTTCTTCCGCGGTTCTGTCCGCTTCTCTTACCGATTCCCGAGTGGACAAGGTGCACCGTGGGATTGTGCCGGTGGTGAAGAGAAGCTGCAGTTTAATTTACATCGGTACCTTTATTTGATTCATAGACTATTTATAATGTAAATAATAGGTTTTATATTTATATACCTATTCTTTTTTTTATTTATTTAATTATTCGAAATAAATATCTTGTTTTTACCCCCCAGGGAAAACATTATGAATAAATAATAAATAATAAAAATAATTAATTATTAGATATTTTGAATAATATTATCAATATTATAAATAATTAAATTAAATTATAAATTAAATTAATAAATAATATAATAATAATTTAAAATCGATAGATATATAATAATAATAAAAATAGACGTTTAATCAACGTAATTAAGGCGCTAATTAGTTACGATGAAGATGAAAGAGTGTTTTGTTAGTTCATTAACTAACGTGTTCGGAAATACCAATTATTGGGCCTCAACTTTATTTGATAAGTCATTTAGAGACCTCGATAAATTTAGAGGAGATTTGTTAAAGTTCGTAAATTATATAATCCCACTTTCTTAACTATACATCTTATCGTTTAAAATTGTGTTTTAATTAGAGAATAGTCATTCAATATATAAAAAAGATTTAAGGTTGAAAGATATCTGTTATTTAATGTGGAAATTCAGGCTAGTACTAGGAGAAATGGATATTTATATCCAGATAAGGTTAAAAATTAATACAGCGGCTGGGTCACTTTATAGAAATACCAACTTAGAAAAGAATGTCTTGCAATCATACTTTAAATATCAAAAATTGATCGATCAAACATTAATTATCTTCATCAAGCAATTTTAAAATGAGAAATTCTACGAGGATAGAGGTTCTTAAAATAATTTGGACGATTCTTTTAAGTAAATGTGGACCGTACCCGAGTTATGTTTTAGCTAGCGAGTTGTAAAAGATTTTGACTGTGGATAATTAACTAACTTTGCTATTATATTATATATAATCATTTATCAAAATGATTGTTAATTCACATGCTGTTTCCGATCAGACTATGAAAATGTAATCAGCTGTGAACCATCTGTGACAAAGAGGTATGCGTGGTACTATAGAGACTTGTTTTGAAACTTTGCGTTTCAATTTTTGTGCTGTAGTTTGTTTTATATTAAGTCGAATACGTTTATAATACAAATGGATGGGGATCAAATATCAGCACAAAAAAAAGAAAACGGTGGGAAAAAGAAATAATAGCCTCATCCGAAACATGATTTGCTCTCGCTTGACACTCCATTACGAAATCATTGGAAAGAATAAGCAAATAAATTAACATATGCATTTATTTAATATGCCTCCTGAACGTAGTAATAAACCGTAGGTAGTATGAATATATCTCTACGATTACAGAGCGGAAGTAGTTTTCTTTTTATCTGCGAGATGAAATGTGAAGAGTGATTCATTCGACAAGTGAAAACTTTCTAAGGTGTTTTTGCCTCCGAAGGATTATAATTAATATATACTTTAATCATAACAAATTAACATTCTTAAAGGTTATATTCATATATTTTTGAATAAGGGAAAATTTAAACCGTAATTATTATTTAGGCCATATCCAACACCCTAGTGATCAGGAATTAGCTTTTTTATTTTCATCATTCCCGTACAATACGTAGAACAATATAAATGAAAGTAGGATGATACATAGAGAATTTGGCATACTCTCGTTTAACCGAAGAACTCGAACTAGATAAGGTTTAGGTGGACTATTATTAGATGAGAGAACGGATATATTTAACTTGTCAAAGATATATTTTGTTTTTCGGATTTGCTACATAAACTAAATTGAAAGGGTACATGTTGGGTTCGTTAAAGTGAGAGGAAGCGGATGGACAAATAGGAGATTATGGAGGGGTTGAGCACGGTGCGGAAAAGACCGGGCATGTTATGCGGCACCGATGAGCCGCCTGCAGCCGTTTGTGAAAGAAGTATTAGAAGCCACCAATCAAATAACAGTTATAAGTTAAACGACTTTTCCGAACGTTAATAACTATCGCTTAAATTTGTCTGAGCTTCAGGAAATAGACACACTAAGGTTAAGCTTCACAAAATTGATCAGTATTATACTTTTTGATTATAACTTCCAAGGTGAATATTGCATTTTACAGTTTACAATTTCATGAGCGTGAGAAAAATTTTCGTAGATTATAGCCTTTATGATATATATAATATTTAATATATTTATTATATATTTATATATATAATATATGATTATAATTTATATGATAATATAAGTTTATAGATGATTATTATAATATATTAATATATATATAACTTATATATATATATATATATTATATAATATAATTATAGTATATAGATATATATTATATAATAATTATTTATTTATTTATATATATATTATTATATTATATATATATATATATATTATTAAATTTATTTTAAGATTTCGATAGCGTTCTTCATATATAATGGCAGTTGGTAGATGGAACTGAAGATTACTAGCTGCGAGTATATATATAATAGGCAGGATCTGATTAGCCTATCCTACGTTCAGGGTGAGATTTAGGAGGGCTTACTTAACAACCCTGAATGAAGGTGTGACGTAAATTTCAACTATTAAAATGTGACGTAAATAAATTTCCCGTTAATATATAGCCAGGTTATGACGTACGCAGAACATAAATACAGTACACTCTGATTTGTAAAAACGAGGAGTACGCGTTATTAGAAAAACGATCAAAGAGAAAGTATCCCTACTTAAAATGTGGAGACATACCAAGGAAACCAAATATGGTTGAAGAACGTAGCAGGCGGGAAAGAAATTCCTATACATACGAGGTGGAGACACAGAAAATGTCTCCCTTCTCTCCCTTTCAATTTTTCACAGAGGAAAACAAATTCGAAGAGATCTTATTAGAAAACATCAAATGATAAATGTTTTCACTATGTTTAATGAAGGATTTCTTTGTTTAGCAAGTTATGGGTTATTAAAGTTAGATATTTACTCGAGTTGCAATTAGATAACAAATAAACTTTAGTTTCACCTTAGGCACTAGTTCGTCGAAGATATAATTCGTGTGGAGTTTCAACACTATAAATCAAATCCTAGGTGTTTTCTATTATGTTTTTGCCTAGGGCGAAGAAGAATTTTGTCAATTTCTGATTTGCTAAGAAAAATAAATGTATTCCCTAATATATTTAGTTAGTAGTTGTTAGTTAGTCAGCAGACTACCACAATCCATATAGGGATAAGTATTTTAATAGATGAATTTTTTGATTTCTACGTATTTTTATTCACCGGTAAGTACGACCAAAAATATCCATTTATTGTTATTTTTACCAATACTAATTGATAAAAAATTTATTTATTATAGCGATGGTGTAAAAATAAAAAAAATATTAATTCTGATCATAATATGATATGAGATTTATTTAATATTTGATGAAGAACACTTATAATCGAGCTGCATTTATAATTTTGAAAACAACTAATTACCGCAAGTAAATGATTCAGTATTAAATGATTACAATAATTAATGTACATTACGTGATATAATATGAACAAAACTAATAATGGTATATTATACGACATACTTAATGTATTTATCTATTTTATAAATATATATGTAAAATAATAAATTTTATATATAATAATTATATATGTAAGCTAGTTGTTTTTTAAAAGATTTATTTATATGTATTAAATTATCAAATTAATAAATAATTTCGATTTTAAAAAGTATTATATGATTCTTTTTTACCACTGTGATCTACGTCGAATAACTCGCCTCACGTAGATTCTGACTAAATAAGTCAAGTGGTATTTATTATATACTATTATAATATTTATACTTGATGTCTCTTCGTTATTAAAACGTATAATAATACCACCTTACTGACGGAAGGAATTATATTATAGGTACCTTATTTATAAAAGAACATGTCGCCAAAAACGGATAACTTAATTTTAGGCAAGGATGCTTAATATAACATACTATTTCAGATTCCTTCACCACTTATGAGGCTGCGGAGATAAAAAAATATAAGATACGTCTTGATTTAAAAAAATAATTAAATTTTAATATATTATCTATACTTACAAAAAATTAAAGTCAGAAACGGATCATTAAAATTGCTTACCATCGTCTTCGGGATCACCATCGCTATCCATTTCGATATCGTATTAATTGGCGTTTATAGATTCGTTACATGTTCATCTGCTAAAGCCGAGTTTTCACTGCCCAATACCTAATGAGTTATTGTGTTTTGCCAAATTATAGACCCTCATCTTGAGCATAGCTCCCTGTATTTCTTTAAATAGTTTTCCTCTTCACTTTTATGTATACCCACAAGTTTGACATTTGGTTCCAAAATGAATTTCCTATTATGAGTGACGATTTTTCGATTGGCTCGCTGCAATATCCTATTTATACTTCTTCTATCTTTCATTTACTTGTTCTTCTTGAAATGTTGATGCCTCTTGTATAATGAACAGCCGTATTCTTATCGATTTAGAGAGCATCACCTCTTATTTTAAAAAATTTTTTTCTTGAATTTTTTATTCCATCATTTTCCATTTTGCCACGGCGATGACTCGTAAAGTTTTTTCTCGATTTGTTTCGTTTTGGTCTCTTAAATATTATATTCCTCGCAGAACAAATGATTTTAAATAACCCCATAAAATTTAATAATATAATATTATAAATAAGTAAAATTAATCATTTTATAATTTTAAATCTTAATTAGTATATAATATATGTTAAGTAATTATAATTGTGTTAAGTATTTGACAGGAAAAAAAATGCGGGCTCTTCTTTCGCTCTTCGACAGATTAGATCATTAAATTAGTTCGTAAATCTTCTAGCGTTATTTGGTACTTTCGATATAGTTTAATATCTGATATTTCAATAAAATCAACGATTTATGGCTGAAAGGGGGATGATACTTAGATTATTATTAATGGTATATATAATTCGATAGCTTAAGATGTTTTAGAACTTTCGTAATATTTCATTTTCTCTCGTGAAAAATATTTGGAATGGTCCGTAATAGAGCCTCGTAAAAAAAAAGACACGATATAACGTACTTATAAAATCAGAATTCAATATGCGTAAGAAGGAAATGGTTCGGAGTTATATAGATAAACTTATAATAATATATTAATAATAAAATTTAATATATTAATAAAAGATATAGAAGATAAATATAAATATAGAGAAGGTGCTCATTTTATATTATCTGCTCGTGTAGGCATATTCGTTATTTATATTTTTTCAGTATTTTATACATATATATTGATAGATATATTTATTTTGAGATCGCCGTTCTATTTAAGGCAAACGTTTTAAGGAACTTCGAACTCTGACGACCGTTGATATCTGACCCGATAGAGTTATATTGCGTGAAACACGTACTGTGGCGTTCAGCCCAAATGTCGAGTTTAGTGAATCGCCAAAACTGTGCTTTAGATGCAACGCGATCATGTATAATCTATTGGTTCAGGAATCGACAAGCTAGACATGGAATCAGGCAATGAGCCCGCAGAGAGTTGAATATTCTTCCAGATTTAGCAATAGATGTAGATGGAGGGTTAATATCGATTAACGATACTTATTCATTCACATAAAGTGCAAGCTAGTGACGGCAAGGAAATCCTTGTGATCTCTTGTTTTGTGAGATTGTTTTACGTTATCGAATCTTCTGCAGTGACGCCTCCTGATTATTATAGGGAGAAGTATGTGATTTGGCTGGTATTTCAAAAGAGACGTTTTTCTCCATAGGTTATCCACGAATGGAGAATCAATTAGTTTGTATGGCTTTGCTCCTAAAATTATCTTTTATACGAAGAAAGATGAATCTCACCGAGACATCTGCTTGCATATCAAAGCCACGATAGTTTTTATCTCCTCTCGTACGATCAGATAGCTTATATTATGCGTACCGTGAAAATACATAAGAACTTCATTATCTGTCGCCAGTTAAAAAAGACGTTGGAATGCGAATCAGATGATACACGTCCTAAGAGAAACAGTAATTGACGGATATATTTGTTAGTAATTGGAATTGAAATAAACTGATTGGGGATGTCGTTCCGACAGAGCATGATCTTAGGGAGAGACACGTTGAGAGATATTAACGCTAACACCTTAGACTCGCGCACAAGCGTAAGATTCCTCGAGAGGGTAACAGAGGATATATCATTAGAGCAAATAACACAGGGGGATATGTGACCCGATTAGAAAGAATCAAATCCCTATGAGAAATAACTTTATTAACAGTTAGCGAATTGACGCCCAGCCTGTGAACTGCTCTCCGATTAATTTCTTAAGTTGTTGAAAGGAAAAATTCACCGAAGTGCAATACCAAATTTAACATATTGTTAGTAACGAGCACAGCGGATATATTTCCAAGTATATCTGGGCGCAGTGTAAAAATATTCAAACTCTCGTTCATCTATAGGACGCTCCCGCTCCGTGATTAGACTAAAAAGTCAAACATGTGAATCAATCTACCTTAATGATAGTATGAATCTGAAAGAGCTGCGCTTTCGGGCCGCTCGCTTCCGCCGAGTAGATGTCAAGACTACGAATTTTTAACCTCCGTTAATAACAAAAAATATTGAATTTAAGAATCTAGAAAGACTTATGATAAATCCATGGACAACAGATTTTTTGACCGAAACAAGATTTCGTTATTTAGAAATCTTAACTCCTGTAGGAAAGTCTGGACTCGAAAACGACATGCAAATAAACAGGGCAGAGTGCCCAGTGTGCACGGTCCCAATTAATCAACCAGGTTGGTATCACTTGTGAGCCACACCTGGCGGGTTATCGGGAAATGAAATAAGACGGAAGGCAGGAAAGGAAAGGAATACGAGTGAAGAGTTTACGAGAGCAGGGTTAATGAAAGAAAGTCGAGCATCATGCTGCGAAACGCGTGTAGTATATATTGAGATTGCGCAAAGGAGTGGGTGTAATTGTTGCGGTCAGCGCGAAGAAAGCTATCACCGGAAAGGACTGGAAAGCGGGAGATACATAGAGAAGGCAGAAGGTATTGGGGCGTGGGGAGGTGTTACTATTATTAGAAACCGTAAAAGGCGAAGAGGAGGTTCCTCCAATTATTTGAACGTCTTCAACTTATTTTAAGATAGTTGGTCAAGAGAAAGAAAGGAAAAAGTGCATGGCAATCCATGAAATATTACGAGATGTAGAAACACAGAGTATTAAGGACATCAGGATTCGGTCCAATTGCTTAAAGGGACATTGGTTGATAAAGATCGTAAAAGTATTAATAATAAATAAAAATGATATACATACGCAGTTTACAACATCAGACTACACTTGCTTTATCCATTCTTTTTTTAATCCTTTAATTAATTCTATCTTTAAAATTTCTCAAATATTTATTAGCTTTTTAAACTGATTGTACCATTGTAGTACTTGCAATTTTTTTTATTTTATTTATTATAATAAATAACTGCAAGTTGTTAATATATAAATAGATAATAAAAAAACTTTTTGTTTTTTTAACACTTTATCACTCACAATTAACATCAAAACCTTGTCGCTGTTTGCCCATATTTTAAAGCATCCTCCTTAGTTCAGTTAATAAATAAGATTGAAAAATTAAAATCGTATTAGGTTATTTCTTTGATTACCTTGATTACTAAAACTACTGTTTTGAGATTTTAAATTAGATTCCTTCATATATAATATTTTATTGATTATTTATAACTGTAAAAAAAAAATATATAGAATTTACTCTATACGGTGAGGAATTTCGGATCATAAATATTTTTAAATTATTATCAACAACTCGTATGCTTAGATTCTGCATTGGTGGGGCTAGACGCCAGTATGTCATATATTCTATAGCATTTATTAAAATTCTCTATTAGAAATGATTCCAATATTGCGAATAATATAACACTTTCTCGCTCGAAAAATATCCTCTAGACACCTTGTAGCAAGACTTTTCACTTAGAAAAGCTCAGAATAAGGCTTACATCCGTACTATATATAAAAGATTTCTCTCTAGAATTTTTATAGCAAGCTGATAGTACGGATACACGTTGGGAGTATTATTCTTCTGGCTCGGTGATGAAATACAGGCTAATATTACACTTATTGAAGAGTTTATTTTCATGCTAAATATATTTAATAAATTAATATTAAAGAGTATAATTGCAATTTCTAGTCGTTGGGATCAGCCACAACTTACCGCACTATGAATGACCAAAGAGTTAAAAGTAGATGGTGTTAGCTTATTTTAACTACAACAATGAGTCAACCCGTCATAATTACCAAATGAAGAATGCTAACAAAATCGTAGCGATTCAAGAGCCTCTTTCCTCATAGTGGCACTGTGCCTCTTGAATGAGCCTTTCTATCCTTTATAATGAAGAAGTAAGAGAGTTTGCAAACATAGGTACACTTCATTTAACGGAAGGGGGAACGCTTTTGACCCATTCGGATCAGGTGTGGAAGTTTTACGCGCCTGTTTGATATAAGGAAACGCGTCGTAACCGTAATTCCAGAACCTCCCCTGCAGGGCAAAATTCAGGAAAAAGAAATAAAACGCATCCGAGCATAGACAAACGGCTACGGAAATTAGGTAGTTATAGAACAAATGCGAATATCCGTTCCAATTTATCAGAAATGATTTCACGCACTCCGCGCAACGTTCTTCGTCGACGTATAAGAAGTCTTTAGTTGACCATTTCTCGATCCCATCATCGTTGTCGTCGTCGTCCTCTCCTCCCCCATCCTCTATCTTATACTTCACTTCCCCGGTTGTTGCTGTTGCTGTTACTGTTGCTGCTGATGCTGATGCTGATTCCCATTTCTTCTTTATATTTACGACGTTACTACTACTGACAAAGATTTCTTTCTTTTCGGGTATAGGCGAAAATACGAGTTTCCTCAATTTAGCTTTCGTTTGGCTCTTTTGAGGAGGGTTCTTTTCCGGAATATTTTCGACGTTCGACGAATAAAAATGGTCGACGAACGCGAGCAAGCTGTTATCGTCTTCGACGCGCAGGTAATTCCTCATCGTGGCCTTTAAAAGGAAGAAATTCATCGCGGCGACGGTGAAAAGCGCGTAAGGAACCCATTTGTAAAAAAGTATAAAATTTATTTTCGGCCCCGTCTTCGAGTAGGAGTAAGAGGAGCAAATATTTAAAAAGTGTTCTTTCGCCGACACCTCGGCGTTATAATGCTCAACGCACGATATGCTTGAATCGTAGTACCACGACTGAGAAACGGATAAAAATCCTATCAAAAATATTAAAGTGTTGACTATATAATGAAGCTTTATAATAACGCTTTCGTATAACGCTCTTTCTAATTCCGAGGCTCTTCCCGTTCTTTTCTCGAACAATATATCCAATATCGTTTTAACCACGTTTTTAAATAGCAGCGTACTCGTCCCAGTTTCACTTTGGGCCTTCGTCGAGGCCTTTTCATCCTTCGCCATTTTTAAACAAGTCGGGAAAATTGCGTTTATAAATCCCGCTATTTTTCGGGAGGTTCGGACTTATCTTCTTCCTTTTGTCGTATAATAATAAAGATTATAATAATAATAGGATACACGAAAACGATATATAAATAATATTGTCGTTATTCAAATTTTTCCTCCGGGGCTGGTTTTAAAATATTTATAAGTGCTGTATAAATAAATAAATAAATAAATAAATAATTTTTTTTAGTATTTTTTCAAAAAAGTTAAACCTAATTTAGGCACCATAGACGATCAGAATCGAAATCGATATTGAAAAAAGTACGAAAAAAACATGAATAGCGCGCCCCCCGAAAAAGAAAACGTCATCGAGGTCGATGCGGAAGAAGAGAGCGGGCCCGTCAACGTCGACGATATCGTATGCGAATTTAGTAAATTACGAGTAGAAGAGAAATATAATATAGTCGGTGACGGTGACGGCCACGACGAGGACGACGCCGACGAAGGTATTAGCGAATACGACAACGTTGACGAAGATGGTGATGCCGTTTTCGCTGACGAAGAAACGTCAACGGCTGAGCCATCGTCCGACTTTCTTCTCGAACACTCCCCTTCCGACTATATCTATAATACAGAACCATCGCTAAAAATGGGTTTCCCGCTATACGGGTTTTTAAACGAGACGTCAACGACGGGTGAGCGAAAGGAACAGAGAGCACATTTAAGCGTGGAAAAGTTTGGGATAGATCCCGATAAGGAACGCGTTAAGTTTATCGTGCAAAATAAAGAAACCGGCGCGGTTTCGATTCACCCCATAAATTTCGTTCAGCCCTCTATTCCGATAGAACATTATTGTTTAACGACTGTGCACCATCGCGAAGATTTCGAAGATATTTCGGAAGAAATTAAGTCGAAAGAGGAGGAAATAGAGCGTGCTAAAATCGTATTAGAAACGAATCTGCAAAAAAACCACAATAAGAAAATGTTTTTAAAACACGAGACGATCAATCATATGAGTCCCGATGACGATAGTCACGAAAAAATAGTTCGTTTAATAAAAAGTTTAGGGTGTAGACATATCGTAGACAAAATAAAGATTTATGGAGATAGAAGCGACGCGTCGAAGGTCGTGTTGGAGTTTGACAGTTTAGTGGATAAGAGAAGTTTTATAAAAAGGTTTTACCAGAACAACAAATACGTCGGAGCGAGACTATCGGATTACCTAATCAAACCAAAACTAGATTTCTACCGTTATCTTAATCGCGAAAAATACGATAGAGTCGTTAAGAAAATACGAATTAACGACGGCGAATTCAGAATAAGTTTTGTGGGGAAAGACGAAGAAGAGTATCACCACGTTCAAAATTTAAGACATTACACGGATTTAAAAAAAAAATTCTTTAACGTTTAGTTAATTAAAAAAATTACTTCTCGTTTATTTCTCGAAATCTTTTTCCCACCCCCCGATGTAATAAACATATTAATAAATAAATAAAAATTAATGCGTTATTTTTTTGTTTCATTAATTAAATAATAAATAATATTCGATCCCATTTCACGAGCGGCGCAAACGATAACGAGTTAAAAGGAAGAATAATAAAAACTATAGATAATAAAAAATGGAAAGTTTAGAATTTACCCGATACGTTCACGCCACCAACGTGGCTGCGGCTGCTGATCGTCGTGAGGAAGAAATCGCTTCTTTCGATGATTCCGCAGCAGCAGCAGGAGCACGGATGGATTGGACGGTAGAGGAAATTATTTCGTCGACTTTAGAAAATGATTTACACCTCGAATGTTTAAAAATATTCTTCGGAAACGCGAATATAGAGTTTATCGACCAAGAAGTAATTCCGGCGAGATTCTACAGAAAAATTTACGTCAATAATTCCGTTGACGACGAGGAAATCGAAAAAGAAGGGAAAGTGGAATACTATCGAGAGCGGGCGATGGGAAAAGGGTACGACCAACGCGAATTCGAAGAAAGGATGAAAATCGAACAGCGGCGCCGACGCGATTATAACGATCGACCTTTTACGAGCGGAGAGGGTGGGCTGTGCGTCGAGAATATACCGTTTGATCCGAAAACGCAACGCCTTTACGTTTTAAAACGGAATATAGCCGACGATAATAGCTTTGCGATGCATCCGGTGAAAATTTTGGAATTTCAGCAACCCCCTCACGCTCACTCGCGAGACGACTTCAAACTCGACGAAAATAGCGCGAAACTACATCGACTTCGATGTATATTAGAAAATATCGTTTACAGAAATGATCTGTGCCAGCAACGAAAGTATAACAACTGTAAACTCTTGCTCGAATGTAAACGTACTACGGCGTCGATGCCCGACGAAACTTTCGAAATAATAATAAATAGATCCCTGGCGAAATACGGTAATCCCATCAGGGATTTGATCGCTAAGAATTATTTAATTATCGAAAGATTTCCGAAAGATTTGTCGAAAGCCGTTTTACTTTTCGATAATAGGAGCAGTATGATGAAATTTATAAACCAATTTACGAAAACCTTCGATCGACGCGATAAGAGTCGACCAAGATTTAAAGATTTCCTAACGCCTAAAAAATTAAACCTCTTTAATTTCGTAAATCGGGAAAGCAAATCGAGGGGTGTATTCAACTGCGGCGTCAGAGACGGAGAAATTTTCTTGTTCGAAAAAGGAAATGGGGCCGATCGAAGATACAAATTGAAACGCGCGCTGGACTATTATCAAATTCTTTTGTAAAAATATAGATAATAATGGAAATTTGTAAAAAAATTTGGTTTTGGTTAGTCGGATAAAAATAAAAAAAAACGAATTTGTTTCTTTTTTTATTAATTAATTTCGTAACTACAATATGTTTTCATACGCGATACATAATAATTTTTTGTAATTAAATTAAAAAAATAAATAAATGAAGCGAACAATGTTTTAATAACCCTATAAAAATGTATACACACGTAAACACAAACACGTACACGCACTCGCATTCACGCCCAAAACTTTTTTTTACGATCTAGTGAAATAAAACGCTGTTTAACTTGATTTCTTCTTCTAGCGCATCCGAGTCCCTCACGATTCTTTTCCTCTGAAAATCGTCGTTGAATTCTTCATCGACGTACCTAGGACGTTTCGCCGACACGTTTTTATCGTCTATTCCGATTATCATCGCCACGACGGAGAAAATCTGTTTATTGGATATGGTCAGTTTCATAGATTCCGGCGGAATTACGATACCTTGAATATCCCTGTAGTGTTTGCAGACTCTCTCGACGAAATTATTTCTGAACGACGCTTTGTATAGGTATTTTTTATACAGCTCGCTCAAAGAATTTTTGGACCGTTCCGCGACCGCCACCTCGCCGTCATCCTTACTAACTTTATCTAAACTTTCTTCGTACATATCTTCGAAGTTTTGGAGAGTCTTATTGAAATTGCTGGTCAAGCCCCCTACGCTGTTATAGCGATTTCGGGAAGAAGCGCTCGTTCCACCGCTGTCTCCTACGGACGACAACAGCAAACTAGGGAAATCGTAAACCACGTTCGGGTCTCGAGCCGCTACGGCGTTCGTTCCTCGGCTCCCGGAGAAATCCTTTTTCCATTTCGAAAAACCGTCGAAAAGCGGTTTCAAATGAGAATAGTTCTTTTCAACGTTTTTAATGCAAGCCATCGCTATGTTGTTATCGTGCATTAGCTGTTCGTGATGTTTTCTCAGATTTTCCGCCTCTTTCGTCGTGTGGTACAATTTACTCATTTCGGCGGAATAGGCGAGATTGCTCTTAATTATTGCTTTGGTGGCTCTTTGCGCGTTGTTCTGGAGGTCGGCGAGCAACGGCCCCGCTTTTTTAAAAGCCATTCGGGTATTCATATTGTCACCGCCGACGCCGCCGACGCCACCGCCGTCGATATTAACGTTGCTATTTTTCAAAAAATAAGCGTTCAGGAAACTCGTCGAAGGAGACGCGGCTCTAACGTGTCGCCAAAGATCGTAATTCTGGTTATCGCTTTTCACCTCTACCAATTTTTTCAAATCTTTGATTTCTATTTCAGATTTGTCCGGATCGAAAGAAATTATCTCGTCGAAACTCCTTTTTCCGGCGCCATTCAACGAAGTTTCTTCTCCAAATTGCAAAGATTTAAATATCTCCGGGACCACTCTGCACCTGCCACTCATTCCGGTTAAATAACAATCCGTCATGGACAACTGGGTGGTTAACGGGATTATAGCGTCCGTGTGGAGGTAGACGACGGCGGAGTTGTTGTCGCTTTCCGACAGTGTCGACGATATTGACCAATTGCCGACGTCGGTGTTGGCGACCAGTCCCGAAAAGTCCGTCGGCATGCTCACTTGCAATTTTCTATGACCCGGCACGGTCAAAAATGGTGAATAATTATTATCATCGATTTCGGCGGCGGTGGCGTTATCCTTCTTACGAGACGAATGCGGGATTCGCGACGAATTATTACGCGAGCAACGGCAAAAACGAGTATCGACTCCGCAAGCGACGCACGACGACGACGACGATGAAGAAGCGCTCGGCGATACCGAATCTAAATTTAGCGAGTACAGGTAGCTCTGCGACTGAACCAGAGTCGCAAGGTTGATTCCCAGCGGCCCAGACCCGCCTTTTCCGATCACGAACTCGCCATTCCTTTTAATATCGACCGTATCGGGGTGATTGAAGAACGAGACTGCCGTTTGTCTGTGAGTTACTATATCGTTTCTGGATTCGATCTCTTTCACGTAAAGGAGCGCCGAGATCTCGCAGTACGCGAAAGCGATAATGGGCTCGACCGTTTGGAAAACCACGCTTTCGTCGATCGGGATATCGGTGTTGGCACCCAAGTGCGACAAATCGTAACTGGAGGAGTTGGATAAACCGTACTTTAGCAGATTGTTGACGTGTATCAGCGCGCTGGTGATTCGAAAAACTTTCTTAATATTCTCCTTCTGAGAATTGAAATACGGTTTGATTTCAGTTTTGAATATCGATAAGAACGTATACAATTGATTGAAAAATTTCAATTCGTTTTCTTCTTCGATGTTCCTTTTAATTTTTTCGGTTTCTCCCACGGGCATGAAATTGGCCATATTTTTCAATCTCCTGATACTATCCCTTCCCCAATTATTCTTTGTACAATCCCGAACGAGTAGTTGGTCGCGAAGTGTCCTTCTTCATCGTCATCACGTACATTACGAATTTCTCTTCTTCGGTCTTCTTCGTCGTCCGGCGTTATTCGTTACCGGCAAATGCTGAATTTGTGCGTTTTAGCGTAATCTCCCGGTTCAATTCTTTTTAAACCTTTTGATGAAATTATAATCATGAGAAATTATCCTCCCCCCGGTAAGAAAAGAGGATCCAATATTTCGTTTCTCCTCCTCGTCTCCGCGTCCAAACCGCCTTCCTCACCGAATAGAGCGCGCAAGGTTTTCATAATTTCCTACGAGATACGTTGGTTCGTCCTCGCGACCAATTGTCTAAATTCGGTACTAAATTCCTCTTCTAAGTCTCACATTTTTCCGTGTCCGTTTCGTTTCCAAAAATTCCAATTCGGCAATCCCCGGAAACCTGAGCCGCGTCCCGTTCCGTTGTAGTAATTTTTTCCGGTCCCCGGAATGATAATAACCCCTCCCGTGTCAATTTCGCCCAGACGGTGGATAATCCGTGAGTCGAGACCGAAGAATCGCGCTGTACAAAACGCGATCAAAAGCACAAAAAACCCACGAAAAAGAACAAATCGCGCGGGACAGGGATATCCGCCAAAACAAGCAAACAAGGACAAGACTCTTATTATATATATATAATATATATATATATATATATATAGGTAAAACTTACTAAACGCCCACACGGAAC
>JABUQX010069521.1:40000-72815 GCA_015478945.1 Trachelipus rathkii
TTTTCCTCTGTCTCTTTCTCTGTCTCTGTCTCTCCCCTGTCTTTTCGTCTTTTCTCTGTCTTCCTCTGTCTTAATAAGGGAGTATCTAAAAAGAGGGCTTCTTAGGGGATGGCAGATGAATCATTCCTTTGGATTTCAAATGCGGGGTTCTCCTAAGGATTCTCATAGGGGTCTTTCAAGGGGGTCTTTGCGAAAGAGCATCGATATTTGTTTTATGGATCATAAAAAAGGCAAAGTTTGAGTTTAAAGTAGTAAAAAGACTTCTATTTGAAAGCAAGTTACGAAATGTTATGACATATTGGTGCCAGTCGAAACAGAAGCCACAACAAATAAGATTTTTAAGTGCTTATTCGACTTAAATAAAATTTGAGTCTTTGATTTCAATATTTTGGATTATTGCAACATTATCCCCTTCTCCCAGAAGTTGAGACCAGGATGGTTTCTTAAAACTGCACTTAAACATCTTAATTCAAAAAATTCAAAACTAGAATATAAATTTTTATCATTGAAAATTTATGTTAGTTGAAGTTAAAGCTACTTTAAAATTTGATTTTTATTCAATTTAAATTAAATTTTAATCTGATTTCAATACAAATTAAGTTAAATTTTAATTTGATTAGATAGATTAATAAATAAATTCATTTTTTAATGTAATAATTTAAAAAAAATGAAGTTAACGTTATAAGTTAAATTTATTGGTCTTCTGGATCGATTTCATGAAATGTTAATGAAAGAAAAAATTTTACATAAGCTGGACAAGGTTATACAAAAGATTTTTTTCACAGGACTAGGTTAACAAAATTATATGAAGGCACATTGATTAAAAAAAAAATTACATCACAATGTAGGATGACAAGGTTCACAGTACTAGGTTAACAAAGTTACACGAAGGCACATTCATATATATATAAAAAAAAACTAAAATGTTTAAAGTTAAACATGACAAATAACGTAACAAATACATTTGGAAATTATACACAAAGTAATTTGAAAAATAAAGAAAAATATTAATAAGCAAGCGATTTGTGAAAGCGTTAATATGTAGAAACATTATAAACATATTAAGAAGCAAGCAAAGCAATGTTTGTAATTTGTACATGTAATGAGAAAAATGAAAAATGTAATCCATTGTTCTTTTATTTGTTGGACGGTACGACAATAATTACAGGCGTCCCCGATATTCATTAATCAAACAGACCAACGTCAAAAGAAAAGATTGTCTGGATTGTATGACAGTGTGTAAGCTAACAGTTTTTATATAAAAATTCTGTTGCCTGGTTTCTTGGTTGAATGTAAAGCAATGTTTATTGGTCAGTGGGTTATGTTAGTTATGCAGAAACTTTTACAAGGAAAATTAAATTATAATCTGATTTGGATGGGTCATTCTAACGTTTTATGAAAATTTTTAATTTATTATGGTCGCCTATTCACTCGTTAAAATGATTAAATATTTGGGTTAAGGTTATTGGAGCGGTATAATTACCTTTAAAATTACAAAGTTAAATATTAAAAAAAACGTTTCTGATTAAATTAAAAGTCCATTAATACTTTTATGTTTTCAAAAGTAAAAATGCTTAATCTAATATCCAGGTACTTAGTGTTTCTTAGAACTTTACTTAAAAAGTTAATTTTTATATAATGAATGAATAAAATAATAATTAAAGCTTAAAAATTAAAATAACTTTTAAAATTTTAATTAAAAGATTTCTTGATTATTATGAAAATTAAAAATAAAAAAAAATTCTTACTATTAATAAACATTCTGATTATATAGCATATATAGCATAAGGCTAATTCTTAATTAAAACAAAATTAAAAATAAATTCTGAGTAATGAAAAATAAAATTCTAATATTAAAATATGATAAAAATACACCAACTTTATATAGCATATGGCTATTTTGTTGTTCTGAGTAATGGTAATTTATAAGTAGTTCTGAATGTGTCTATTATATTTTATTATTAAACCAAAACAAAATTTACTAACTAAATTTTTAGTTTTTTATAGAATTTTTCTTTTAAATAAAAATAAATAATAAATCTATGAATAAATTTCCCAAAAAATAAAAAAAAAAGTTTTTCGATTTTTATTTAGTTTTTTTTTTAAATAAAAATTGGACCCAGGGGGCAAAAAAAAAAATAAATGTTAAACGCTTTACGAATAATAAAATAAAATAAAATAAAAAAAAATGTTAAGTATACAAAAAAAAAAATGTGTAAGATTTCTGTAATATAACCTTAAAACTAAAAAAAAGTAAAAAAGAATGTAAAATGTGTAAAGTTTTTTATATTCCTGTAAAACAATAAAAATATTTAAAGCCAAGGATTTAAATATGAAAAAGTAATTAAAATATATTTATTTACAACATATTAATTATTTACAACATACTAATTAATGTTCTTGGCGTTAATTAGTATAATTTCATCTTCATGGTGTCTTCTAAAACGATTTCATATAAATCCTGATGTTGTTTCATTCCTTTATAACTCTTGAAGTTACATTCTTGATGACGAATCCTTCTTCATTGGCAACTCTTGAAGTTACCTTCCTGATGTTGAATCTTTCTTTATTTTCGGACCTTTCTAGGATTATTAATGAGGTTCTTTTGAAGAATCTCTAATCAATGATATCTTTTCAAATTTACTGATTACATTATAGAAATTGTTTTTTATTAAGCTGTTATAACTATCTATCTTCTCTTTCAAAAAGTTTTCAGATGAGAGTGGCCACCAATCAACTTAATCCTTCTGATAGATGATAGAGATGGAACGAAAAGATTTTTTGGTCCAAAGTTATAAAAAGTTATAAACTTTTTATTTTAGATCTAGTAACTTTTGTCATCATGTAATTGCCAAGATGTAATTATGTTAACTAGAAATCGTTTCTAAATTTATCAAAGATTTTATTTACAATAAACTGAATAAAGATAATGGAATTAATTGGTAGATTGGAAGAGAAATGTTCATTCTTTATCTTCTTTGTCCAATTAATATTCCATTGTATTTTCTTAATATTAATAGGAACTATTTAGTATATCACATGTCTTTTCATGATATATATTCTATCTGAATAATTATTTTCAAAGAACTAATTTCAAATGTTCTTTGATATGAGTTTAGTAAATAGAAAACTCATTAGCATTTCTTAAATTTAATCAATTTATGTACAATAAACTATGTTATTATATTTTCTTATATAAAAATATAAAAGTGTTAAGAAGGTATTTTGGTTTCAGGTACTGGGTAGAATAAATTGAGAATCATATGAAAGATTGCTATGTTCAAATCTTCAATTTTCAGTGGTAGTTTTCAATCACTCAATTCTTCATATTCTCAATATTTTCATTTTTTCCACCTAAACTTTCAAGTTTCTGATCTAAACTTATAAGTCTGTAATCTCAGGTTAATCAATCCCATATTTACAATTTTTACAATTCTGAGTTAGACTTTATGTACACATTTTTGGTTAAAAACCAAATATTTATACAAAAGAGTTTCTTAGACTAAAGAAAATAGATTATTTTTTCCTAGAATTCATGTGGTTGAAATATTTTTCCTAGAATAAATTCTGTCTTCAGGGTGGAGAATTTTCCTATATCTTCTCTTAATTTCTGTTTTAATCTATTTATTCATTAATAGATTTTTTCCTAAAATTTTAACTTTCTTCTGTGTCTAGTTTCCATCAAGAATAAGAAAAGAACAGTAAAGACACTTTCCATAGGCCTTTTTATTTTGACTGTCTCCTAATATTCTTTGTTGTAGTAAACACAATTTAAAGTTTTCTGTTTGTTTCTGTTTAACTTAATCAATTTGTTCTTTCCTGTCAAAAATGAGTGAGAAGATAGCGATTAAACAATCATAGTGTCAATACTTCCTACCTCTTCTCTTACATTCTTATCATTCTGGAACAAGATTGAAGTTTTCTGTTCTGTTTGTGATTATCATAATCAATATTGTACCAGAATTATCTGGTTGTTCTTTTCTAAAATTAACAATCTTGCTAGTTTACTAACAGATGTTAGGAGAGAAAACAAATCCAATGTTTCTCTTTTTAAAACATTCACCTAAAATATGTGAAGTTTCTGATATATTTTCTGCTAATTTCTAAAAAAAATATGTATGGTTCTTTACCATATAAAAAATATATTTTTCTTATATAAAAATATATAAATTAAATCTGAAACATATTTCTGCAATAAGCAATAAATATGAACTATCTTTTATGTGTTATTATATTTTCCTAATAAATAACTTCTAAATTTCAATGTGTTTCTGTAACATTTTGAATGATAATTGTATGTGTTATTTATATTTTTTAATAAATAACATATAATTCTCAATGTGTTATTTTTATTTCCTGAAAATAACATAAATTCCAATGTGTTTCTGTGGTAGTACAACTATTATTATATGTGTTATTTATATTTTCTGATAAATAACATTTGAATTTCAATGTGTTATTGTAGTATTACGGTAACTTGAAGATTAAATTTCTTTCTTGTTGTTTTTTAAAGGTTCCTATGAAATCAATTTTCATTACAACTTCTTAACATTTCTAAGTATTTGAGAGAAGAAGGTCTGAGATAAGAAGGCGTTTCCACAGCAAATTTAAACTTTAAAATTATAATTTTATTTTATAATTTCTTTCTTATATTCCAACTAAGTTATAAACAATTTCTTGAAGGTTCTATGATAAATTTGATTCACTTGAATACTTTTTACTACCATTGTTATTAGGGTAGATTTCTGCCAGAATTTGCTAGGATTTACTCCTAATTCCTAGGTAGGTTGTTATCCTTGCCAAGATAAAAGTAAAAATCTTTGTCAAGATGGAATATTGTCAGGATAATCCTGTTCTTTCCCTTTTTCGGCCATCTGAACTCTTTACCCTTTTTATGGCACTTCATTAAAAAAAAAACATAAGAAACACAAGTGGTTTTTAAACACACTTTTCTAATCATTATGGCACTACTTATTATCAAAACAGAGTTCTTTATTTCCCTGTTGTCTGCAATTCTTTTTAATGCCTAAAGAGGCTTTTCCTTAACTTATGTAAAGTCTTCATTACTTTCCTAATTTTTCTACGAGTTTCTCACAAGTAACAGCTAACGGTAATATTCCTTGTAAATATGCTGATTTACAATTCCTGAATAGCTGCTAGAACTCCTTGGTGAATAACCGGCTTATCCTTCCAATCCTATGGAATTCCTGATTATTTTCTGAGTTCTGAAAATAGTAAGGATTCTCTGTCCTTTTTTCACGGATGAGTCTCGTCTCTAAAGATTCTGTATGTGTTCTTTTAACAGAATTATTAAAAAGTTTCGTCTCCATGTTGTCTAAATTATCACAACTTCTGACCAATCACTATCCTTTTCTAAGCTAGTATTTATAAAAGAACATTCTGTTCTTTATATACTCCCTATCTTCCTTTTACAGGGAGTGGGCCTTCTTGGCTTTTCTTTTAACTTTAAATAAAGTGTCCAAGTTCATTCAAAGTAAACTTCGATTGTTTCTTATCTGGGGTCAAAGGTTGTTTAAACTTTTGCAACTGGAAAACTCACTTTAAATGTTGAACAAATGTAAATGTATTAAAGTTCTTGAAAGCTATCTTGTGAAGAGGTTCCTATCTAAAAGGTTGTCCAATTCCTTCTTTTACAGGTTGTCTTCCTTAAATGGCAATCTAAGATATCTTTTTATTCTACATTGTTAATCTCTGATGTTATATTTTTCCTTTATCAGATCTTTTCTGATAGTGAAATCTCTTGAAACTTAAACTAAAGAAAACTATCTATTCTTTATTTGGAACCTTCTGTTTCAAATCAAAAATATTAACCTAGGTTCTTTTCTAAAACCTTAATGGTTAAATAGAATAAAAATTCTTAGTCTCTTTCTTTTTCCTTATCCTACAATCTTGTAGGCATGAGACAATATGTTATTTATTAACATTTTAATATAAATAATTAATAAATAAACACCTTTATGAATGTTCCATTAACAAGCGCCTATTGGTCTTATCATGTTCTTTTTCTAAAAATTGGTATAAAGTTTCAAAGAATAGGTTTCTCATTTCTGTCTAATAGTTTATGAACTTTTTTAAAGATATTTCTAGCTTCTTCTATAGCATTTTTGCAAATGTTATTAAGATATCAGCTTTAGTATCTTTAAAGTTCATCTATGATTTGAGCAAATTTGCTAAATTCTGTAAAATTAGTGCAACATAATGTCTTGGTAATTTTTAAACAAAAGACTGTTAGTCTAAATTTATTTCCTAAAAATAAGGAAAATAAATAAAATATTCTGTGTTCAAAACTAGAACTTTTCTTTAAAGTTTCATTTTAAAATTTTCTAGAATAAAATGTTATTCTAGTATTCTAGCTAGATTTACCAAGTTTCGCTCTGAGTGTAATTGTGTTTTTAGATACATTTAATGAATTTCAATTTAAATCTAAGTGCTTCATTATTCTTCTTCTAATACTGAAACAGTAATTAACTTCTTTGTCTGAAACCTTCATATATATACTTAAGTTGGATTATCTCAATCTCTTTTCCTTAAAGAGTTTATTTTTGAAAAATATCCTTTTCTTCTTGATATTTGTTCATTATTGACTGTTCTTTTTTATTCTTTCTGAAAAAGAACGTCCTTTTCTATTGAGTTTTTATGAGATTCTTCTTTAGAAATCTCCTTTCTGGTCTATTGGATGGTTTATGTGGAATAATTACTTTTACCTTTCTTCAATCTCAAAGCTGGGCTTACAAATTCTGATTTCTGGAGTTTAAACCCTAATTTCTGTTTTATTATACTATATATATATATATATTTAAATATATATAATATAGGTTTACTAATATGGTTTAAATAATGTGTAAAATTTACAAAGTCGCTTAAGCGAAAACAACAATTTCCGAAATTTCTGAATTTCTACTCTCTTTGGCTTCTAAGTTCGCAGGATCTAATTTTCCCGTATGATTTTTTATATATATTTAAATCAATTTAAAAACACTGTATATAATATAATATATTATATATATATATATATATATATATATATATAATATATAATATATATATATATATATATATATACATTGGTGATTTTATTGTAAAAAGTTTGTTTTCATGGAGCTATCAGTGTGAGCAAATTTAACAATTTTTTGAAATTTCCTCTGAAATCCAAATTTTATGTTTACTCCTTCTCTTTTTCGATGATCTTTCTTGATCAGAGAAAATATAATTTTATTAAATCTTTTATTGAAGTATCCTCAATCTTTTTCATAATTTTAAATCTAAAGGAATTTATTAAAAAATGGGTAATTATCGGTCTGTTATTACCATCTTCTTTCTTCAGAAATGTTACCGCTTTTTATCAACACTCTTTTTTATCACATTGAATAAATTTAGGTGAATTTCTGAAAAGTAATTGTACTATTATTTTGTACCTTTGTACTTATTTTTTACATTTGTACTATTTTAAATACAGAATTATTCTATCTTATGGCTAAAGAAGAGGTCTCACTCTTCCTTGCCTAAAGATTCATATATTCTTTAATAGTCGTGGGGGGAGATCTATTCTCATCTCCTTCTTCACCCAATATTTCTATAACCATAGTAATGTCTTCTGGTTCTTCTTCTATTACCTCAATTATAGGTATTAAGATAGAAGGAAAATATTCTAAAACTTGATTCACAGAGGTATCTGAATCATATGTGGATCCTTCTAGGTCTGGACCATTATTATTCACAGAATGGTCTGAAGAATTTCGTAGGAGTCCATTTTCACTAGAGTCTCCTAATATGTAGTCTATGAATGTTTGTCGTTTCCTATGTCCCTCGGAAGAAATATTACTATCTGTGTCTTCCCAACCTACTGCTTCTATAATTCTGTTAAATATATTCTGGTATTCGTATATACTCAGTCCAGGAGAAAACGTCGCAGAACATTATTGACTTTGGAATTTGGATGTTATTTGAATATTATGAATCCTGCAACCACTATTATTGGAATACAATAATTGTGATCTACCATATGATCATTGTTAAGAGATTCTGCTGGGGATTCTGGATATTCATTATCGTTATTGAAAGCTTCACTTTCGTTGGAAATACCCATATAAAATCTATAACTTCTGGTTCTTCTAACCATGCCATTAAAGATGCATCTTCTTCGGAAGGTTCCCATTCTAACAGGGATAAGGTGTCTATTGAACCTTCCCATTCTTCATGACATTATCCAAATCTTCTTCGTAATCAAGATCTGATAGAACCATACCAATATACCAACCAAAGTCATTATAATCTATTGGCGGTAATTCTGAAGAAATTTTTTTAATTCGATAAACAGGAAAATTATTGAAAGCTGTTAAACTGTTATTATGACCTATGACATTCTGTAGAAATATCACCTAGGTCTTCTACTGTGAGAACAGTTTCATTGTCTATCCAAGGCACAGTAGGCATTCTGTATCGATATTGTTCTTCAATAACAATATCGATATTATTTCTACTGTTAGAAAAAGTTCTGGTTTGTTCTTCTAATAAATTTGGTCCATTATGGAGCCATAAATAATACTCCAAAGCTTCATCAATATTTGTATATAATGAAGTAAGTCGTTGCAACATTCTTTCATCTTCTTTTTTATCTTCACTGTTTCTCTCCATTATGGTGAAGCGATGTGTTGCAGTTTATCAATCTATTTAGATGAAGAGGAATAAATATTCCTATTTATTTAAAAATTAGAAAAATTTTAAAGTTCAATGTCCAAAGTTCAAAGTCTATCTTAAATATCTCTGAAGAATTTATTCTTCATTCTTTAATATAAGAAACTATCAAAAGAAAAATTTGAAACTTCTTTTAAGAAATTAATCAAAAAGATTTTGGTTCTGGTTCTGAAAATTGCTCATTTTTCTTGCAATTTCAATTTCAAACAATAGGATTGTTGTACTAGAATTTTATATAAGATATTTGAACTTGTTAAACTATATGATAGTAATTTTCAAAAAAGTTCTTTTTTAAAAATTTTTCACAAATTTTCTAAGTTTATAGAATTCTCTAATTCTCTTGTTAAGTAACTTTTTCTGAGTATTGTCAGTCACTAAAAATTGTTCACAAAAATTTTTTCAAAGTTTATAGCATTTTCTAATGCTCTTGTTAAGTAAACTTTTCTAAGTCTTTTCAGTCACTAATACTGACTGCTTTTAAAGAAAATATTTTTTATTTAAAATAACAAAAAAATATTAAAAAAAAACATTAAATGTTTCTAAAATTAATTAAAATATTATAAGTGTTCAGTTTTAATCACTTTATTTTAATTACTATTGTTCATTAAGATCGGTTACTAATTAATATTTAATTACGAATGTCTACCTCACTTAATTTATTAAAATTTTTAATCACTTTGTTATTAACCTTTTGAAGTTTCACAAAAATCGGAACTATGTTTTCTTTTCTATTAAAACAAAAAATTATTATTATCAGAACGAAAATATTTTTCACTAAATTTTCTATGTTCATTTTTATTGAATATGTTCTGTTTAAATATTCAAAATAGTACGAGATATTAAACCAATTATTAATTGTATTGTCAATCACAATTAAAAAAAAATATTAATGAAAAATTTAACACTTAATTAATTAAATGAAACTTTTAAAATCACTTAATATTCTCTAATATAAATAGTGAATAAAAAAAATATAAATATATTTTTCTTAAGTCCTTATTCACAATAAAGTTCTGGGTTGTTCTATAAAATGAAATATAGAATATAAAATATTTTTCTATGTTCTGTTCTGATAATGGAATTATCCTTTAAAATATCAATTAGAAAAGAATATGTTCTAAAATTTGTTCTGGGTCATCTTTCTTGACCTTTCTATTCCAATGTTCTTCAAAATGTGAACCTTGTTCTTCAAAATGTGAACCTTGTTCTTCAAAATGTGAACTTTGTTCTTCAAAGTGAACTTTGTTCTTCAAGTGAACTATGTTCTTGAAAAGTGAACTATGTTTTTGAAAAATGAACTATGTTCTTCAAGTGAACTATGTTCTTCAAAAGTGGAATCAGTCAATCTGTACTTGATCTCCAAGTTCTGTAATAACATTCTGTTGTGTTCAAACCTTTTCTGAAAGTTTTGTGTTCTCTTGGAACAATGTTGACAAATTTTTTCTTTTAGAATATTAAAAGAATTCTCTGTTCTGATTCAAAAAGGAAACAATTTCTGTTGTTCTAGATTTCTGGAGGAAGAACATGTCCTCTAATGACCTGTGTTCTTTAGAACATTTTCCTGATGTTCTGTAGGACAAATTTTCTGTTCTGGGGTCAGGGGTCACAATAGAACCATTTCTATGTTCTGTGACCTTTTAACTTGTTCTGATGACCTTTTAACTTTCTGTATCTATCCATTCTAATTTTTTGTAAAACTTAAATAAAACCAAATCCTTTTAAACTATTATATATATAAAAAAAAAATTATATTTTTATGTATATATAATATAAAAAAACTAAAAACAAGTTATATTTTTTATATGTAAAAAACACTAAAAAAAACAAAAAAAATTCACTTTGGCTTTTTTAACCACACAAAAAAAAAACAACGAATATTGTGTTTTTTCTATTTTTCTCAAATTTTTTACGAGTAAAGAGTCATTTCCCTCTTTGTTTTCCGATTTTCCAGAACATTTTACTATTTTCTAAGAAAACAATTTTCTGACTGATCGAGGGTCATTTCTCAATTTGTTTTTACGTTTTTCAAAAACACTTTTTTACTCGATACGTACGGCATATATAGTATATAATCAAAAAATAATTTTCAAATAAATGCATAGAAATTATTAAAAAAGAATGCATAATAATAAAAAATTGGATTAAAATATGCAAATAAAAACAAAACAGAAAACAACACACACACAAAAAAAACAAAACATATATATAATGTATGTATGTCTGTGCGGTGTGTTTTAAAGCATATGTAAGTAAGAATCAAGAGCAATGCAAGCTTGCAAAAATGAGTAAACTCGATTACTATGTCAAGTTCGATATTTTTATCGGTCAATGTTACGACTTTCTCAATGACGTTTTTTGTTTACTTCCGCATCAAACGTCCTTCTCCGTATTTCTTATATTTCTGGGTTCAGCGTCTTTTCCCTTTTACTATTTCATTCATACTTCTGCCTGAATGACTATTATTTTACTATATGCTGACGTTTTTGAAAATGAACTTCATTCAACTATAAAAGTAAATAAAGCATTCCTACACACACAATTTTCTTATTCTTTCCCTTTATGGTTTACTGTTTTTGATAACTGATTTTCCTAACTTTAACTAGCTCTAATTAATTAACTAATGCTAATTAAGGAAAATGGTTTTTACTAAAATGATTCTCTAAGTCTGTACTATCATTTAGTCAAATAAAAAAAAATTAATTAAGATTCGGTTAATTAATTAATTAGAGATGTCAATTGCATATTTTTTCTATGTATTCTCGAAAAAACTTCTCTCTTAAGAACCATACATATAGAAAAAAATGCAATTAAACAAATTTTTGTATTATTTTTCTAATAATTTTGCCTTTTAAAAAAAAAAAAAACAAAAAAAAACATACAATAATGAAAAATGAAGACAATAATGTCACTAATCAAAATTTAATTTTATTAATATATTTTATATATTAAAAAAAAATGTTTCTAAAATTTTGTTATCTTCACACAAAGTAATAAAATAGCCTTTTTCCATGGCTATAATGGGGAAGTTTTCCTGTCACCCATTTGTAAAAATTTTGTTTTGTAATTTTTTAGAAAACAATAACACTTGTTTTCTTTAAATTTTAACACCTTTTGTGTTTGGAAATTCCCACAAAATTAAGTATAACGTATATTAAAGCCCAAAGGCGATAGTATAAACATATACTCTTTGTGTAATTTCCATTAATTTAATTTTAAGTGTGAAATTTGTTTTTTGTGTGAAAATTAATTTCTGTACTCACTGTACGTCTATTTGATTTTTCACCTTTACGTGAATAAGAGAGGTTCTGGTCGAAATTCAATGGAATTTCCCTTCTTTTGGACACAGAGGTTCATCTAGTAAATGGACAAGTCTTGTTACACACATGACCGTCTGGAATAGGACACAAAGCAAATGGTAAGTTGCAGGCCTTGCTACTTCACAGGTATCCAGGTGCGTTTGGAATCAAATATCTTTCCTTTACGAGCCAAAGATCTTGAAGTCGAATAGCGCCCAAGTCTTGGAGATAATAGGACAAGATATGACCGTTTTCCATCCGTCACAAGTCGTCGCCAATTGTGGTGACTGTTAAAACGCATTGGTTTTCCATATTTGCTTCCCATTCACAAATGAATGATCACGAAAGTGATCCCAGAATAAAAAAACCTGTTTAAAATAATAAGAACAAAAATATTATAGCATATAAATAAGAAATAATGTTTCAATAAAAAATTATAACAAATAGTACTTCTCTATACAATAGAGAATACTCAAATATATAAATATTTTCATGAAACTACAAATAATAATATTATTCATAAATGTTTTCACATAAAATTATTCTAAAAATCGAATTTAAAAAAATGACAATGAAATTATAATAAAAAAATAATTTAATAAATAAAATAAAAAACAACTTATAAAAAAATTTAAATACAATTGTAAATTATTTTCATTTAAAGAAGTATAATTTATTCAAAGAATAAAACTGATATTTTAACATTATCCTTTATTTGATAAGCATAAATTATTTTCTTATTCAATTATTACTATTATATTATTACTATCATATATATAGCATATTATAATACATCATTACTGATGCCAATTGTCACAGTTGCATGTATATCAATTATTTTTAAATTAAACCAAATTAAATCCTGCCATTGTCATCAGTAACCATAATAACAATATTAATTATAAATTATATAAAATCATTAATGATTCTGTTAATTAAAATTAAAATAATAATTTAATATATTATAATAAACGCATATTAATACGTTCTGCGCCCGGGACCAGGAAACTCCGACAGCTACCTTACATTTGCGCGTAAATAATTTTATTTCTCTTCTTTTATAAAATTTAAAAATAAAAATAAAGAAAGAATAAATACATACGTATAACTATTATAAGTATAATTCATCAAGATTAAGTATAGAATTTCGCATATTATCTTTATGATACAAACTTTAATTATTCTAATTTTAAAAAGAACACACATAAAAAAATTTAGTGAAACTGCCATCAAACCCTTTTATTAATCTAGTCAGTATGAACTGCTAACTGTACTTCTTAAGGGTAAAACTTTACTAAATCGTGGCCCACTTAGTCCGATCTAAAGAGGTCAGCTCGTAAAAACAGTGCCAAAACCTCCAGCGCCCCAATCTCGCCCTCCAGTGCTTGTCTCTAATTATATATATATATATATATCGGGGGAAAATTTAAACAAAAATATATATTATTTTTTTATCATCAATTTTCCAAACTTTCACAAACATATCACTATATTAATATAAAATATGGATGATAATGTAGAATGGAGGGATAAATTTAAAAATATGAGGGCAAAAAATTTGACACACTCGGTCGCTGCGAATGCAGTATACAAACTGACTGCAATTTTTATCACGAATTTTTTCTCAAAGATACTTCGGAAAGAAGAGAAGAATAAAAGTAATAGTCAAAAAACCTGAAATCATAGCTGCTTCCATGATTATATCGTTGTTCCTATGCAGGTTGAATGATAATGAGAGAAAAGAAATCTTTTACGATCTAGTAGAAAGTTGTTCTATAACTCGTAGATTTTTACACCATTGGAATAAAACAAAAAGATACTGAAATCCGTAAGGAGCTGATTTCGGAACAACTTAGAGAACCCTAATCAAAGAACCAAATTTTCACAACTAAATCGTATTTGTACTCATTGCACTGGTGCATTGGGAATGTATGAACAAAGAGTCACAATAACACCGAAACTCTTGACTTAGTTGAGAAAACCTCTTCGTCAAAAAATTAATCTCAAGTGAAGATAGAGAAGACCATTTTTTTTTTTAAATAAGAAGGGATTAGAATAAATTACTCTTAAAAAATAAACAAGTCGGGTAACAAAGCAAATTGGTAGAGCTACAATGGACATGGCTTGCAGGCGAATAACTATGATAAGGAATAAAGACTGAAATAGGGCCCTGGCCTTTAATACTGCTGAAAAAAAACGCGAAAAGGGTTTCCAACTAGTATAAGCAAGTAATTAAATTAATTTATTAATCATAAATAAATTGCGAAAGCCGATTTAAAACTTGTATAATATAATTATTATTTAATATCAATAAAAATATTAAACAAGAAGAAAGACTCAAAAAGCAAAACAAAATGTCAAGTAATTTGGATTGCTAGGTATAAAAACTTTTTGTATGTTCAAAACGCATGATAATTATTTCCAGTAGAGAAATAAATAATTCATTTTACTAGTAACTAGATACTAGTACGACAATTAGGTATATACCAGTAGATTCAGTATAATTTTTTCAAAACTAATACCAATTTAAGATCCTAACTCGAAGTATAAATTAAGAAAAATTGAAATTTGGGTTTTCCCAGAAGGGCGAACTTTGACCCCTAATTATGGGACAGAGAGATCAACATAGACTGTGAAACCAATACAAGATAAAGAATGGAATTTGTAGATTACAGGTATAGAGTTTATGTATATACTTCATAAAATACGGAAGTGTGGACGGTTAGGCGCAGGTGATAACTGGACTAATACCTAGCCATCCACATACCAATTTTTCATAATCTCAAGTGAACCTAACGACGTATGCAACCAGATACTCATTTACACTTGAGATTAGCCAGTTATATATATATATATATATATATATTATATATACTATAATATATATAGTATATATTATATTATATATATATAATATATATATATGATACTTATATTATATATATCATAACATATATATATATCTATTATTATATAGGGTAAAGGTCCAGATATCCTGACACCTTTAAAAAAATTGCATGTTGCCAGATTAGGCTCTGAAATTGTAATTGGGCGACAATTTTACAAAGGAAACTATTTTTTAAGGCAAGCAAAAATAATTATATATATATATAAATATATACCTATATATATATATATATTATATATTTATATATATTACTATTATATATATATAATATTATATATATTATATATATATACCGTATATATATATGTGTATATATTATTATTATTTCTCATATATTATATATTATATATAATCGTACTCTCGTATATATATATATATATATATATGTATATATATATATATACTTAAGTCTATCATACCGATATATATAAACCCATAATAATATATTTATACTGTAATATATCACTATATTAAGCTATACTCACAAGTGGTGTATAACGTTATATTTATATTACTTCTCCGTAAACTCTTATTAAAAGCGACGAGAATTACTGCACAAAACGGCCTTCATGACCAAAATTCGCTGCTACTGTTTACGACATACTTACGAAACACGAAAAAATTATTATTAATATCTGGTTACGAATGCGGTCTCAATTTTTCACGGACAAATGCAAAGTTTTATTTCATTGTATTAATTTGATTTTACTGTTATAAAGGATAATGTAATTTTATTTAGAATATTATGAAATCTTATGTCAAACACCATCTATAAAAACAAAAAACGTAAACATAAAAAATATTTGAGCTATCCATAGGGTCATATTGTGAAAAATCGCACATACTTTATTTTGAGTAAAAATAGCTTTCATTAAAAAAAAAAGTTGCCGAAATAACGTTTAATTATTTAATTAATTAAATAATTATTTAATTAAATTTAATTTATTATATAATTAATTTAATTAAACCTTTACTGAACATAAACCAAACTTAAATATTTATGATTCTTTGAAATTATTGAAAATATTCGGCCTACGTCTATTAATTTGAAGCACAACAAAAAATAATGAGCATTCTAAAAGGCAACATCCTTTTTTTTCCAAAGGTGTCGGGATATCTGGACTTTAACCTATATATATATATATATAACTCTACCTCATATGTACGTTATATTTAGCATCTACTACTGGTACCTATTATATGTATATATACAAGGAATATATATATATATATATATATATATATATATATATATATATCATATAGATATATATATATATATATATATATTATATACCTAACCTACACTATACTAATAATAATATATATATATATTATATATATATTATATAATATATTACTATATATATATATATAATAGTATATATATTATATTATTATATGGTTTTATTAGTCCTTAATCTTACCCCTTTAAAAAGGTGATTTTTGGGAAATTTAGTCCAAAATTTATGTATCATATTTAGAGAGATAGATAAATTTATATTTTATTTGCTTCTATATACATTATTATTTTTATAATTTATAAAAAAAGACGTCTTTTAGAATTTTTTTGAACTCCAATTCGAATTTAATAATATGCAGTTTACACTTAGTATTTATTGACGGTTGTTGAGACTTAGTTTTTTAGCCTAGCTTAAAAGCCTAATACTATTTGAAAGCGTAACTCAAAGCGTAAAGATGAAACTTGACGACATTTTTAAAACAACAGAAAACTATCGTGTTTCAGCCTAGCTTAAAGCCTAATACTATTTGAAAGCGTAACTCAAAGCATAAAGATGAAAATTGACAACATTTTTAAAATAACAGAAAACGATTGTATTTTAAAAGATTTTCAGCAAGAATACATTTTAATCCTACATGAGAAGTTATGTGAGAGATGTCAAATATATTGTTGCGTAAGAAAAGTAAATAGCAAATACTATTTTAGATGCAGTAAGTCAGAAATTCTCATTTGACATGTTTTATCTAATTCTTAATTTCATTTTCTTGTAGTTCAAGCTTAAACTATTGAAAGAATATTAAAAAATCTTTTTTCTGTAATAAACATTTCACTTCCGCGAGATGTGATCGCACCTCTCTCCTCTGCAAAGTAATTTGCATAAACAAATTATATATCACTTAGGTGAGTAGAGATTATTCACTCTACGGACCGTATTACTTTAAAAACAATATTATAAAAATAATCAACTTATAAATAAACACTTGATAATCATATCAAATAGTATATTTCCCAATCCAAAATATAATAAATATAATTAATCTATAATCATCAATCCTCTTATTATCTATCATATATATCTATAAACTAAGTAAATATTCTATTAAAAAATTCTCAAATAATACATCAAAACTTACATAAATTAAATAATTAATATCTTATAAATCAAAACAAAACATAACTACCAAATGTAAATGTCATTTACATCAAGACTATATCGATCACTAAACACATTTAACATTAATCATTCCAAAAATTTCTTTAATCTTCAAACGTAGTGAACTCAATCTTCATACAAATCTCTTCTATTACAAATATAAATGATGCAAACCGGAACATGTGTAGAATATATTCATAAATGTGTTTCCCATTAATATTAACCAGTTGAATATGAAATAATCTAATTTCTATATGCTCATAAACCTCCATATACCACGTAAAAATATATTTATATATATTATTTCTATTTAATATAATTATTTTTTAAATACTATAACATTCAAATCAAAATCTTATCATTGCCTAAATATTATATATTCAAAAAACCTTCAACGTTTATCTTAAACTTCACATAAATTAATTATTTACTATAAATAACCATTTATTCTCCTGTCAATTTACAAACCTATTAATATATATATCCTCTTATTACTGTATTACATATAATACCTTATTTATGATATATGTTATATATATATATTATATATATATAATTAATATTTCTGTGATTAGATATATAATATAATTATATACATATAAATATATATTTATTAATATATATATATAACTCATAATATAATATACGTATATATATAATATATATTATATTTTCTAATACTATCTATATACGCACTGCTATATACTTGGACCATCCTCTCATAACTATTTATTTATACTATATATATAATATAATATATATATTATATATATAGTAAAATATTATATGATAGTGACGGAGACCTACTGTACCTAAACACTAAAAGAACTCTAGAATCAAACGGCTAGGCCTTATTATACTATATATAGCAGAGTCTAGGTGCACGATCAAACTACAATAGAGTATGACCAACGCAAACCAACATACGCTAGATATATAATTATATATACAGCATCCATACCTACAATATATACCAATAATAATAATATATCTATTATATATTTACTATATAATATTTATTATATTATTAATATATATATATATTATATATATATATTATAGCTAATCTACTCTCTATATACTAGTCATTTATATCTTTTGACCATTTCTGATCCAGCCTGTAATACTATATATTATTCATCTTATGACTTCAATTATTAGCTCTCTCTCTACTTTATTTACTCTCTATTATCTATAATTATATATATAATATATATTCTCAAACTGTTAATATATATATATATATATTATAATGTTATATATATATATTATATATATCATGTAATAATATACATATATTATATATATTTATATTATATATATATACATAGAATAGGAGTGAAAGCAAAAGCAATAATGAATATAATATCAACAGCTTAATATATATAACAGAGGCACGCCCTCAGGCATACGTATATCAAACTCCATAACTTACACATAATAACTAAAAATAATATATGGCCTTAATAAACGGATACGAGTCCATACACACTAAGCGCCGTAGCTATCAGTATGACCGCACTATATGGTGGGATGTATATGCTGAGTGGGGCTACGCCAGCAGTGAGTACTAACCCGTAAACCAGACAGAGCCTACTATCCACATACTGAACCAATAATAGGGGTAGAGTTACTAGAATATATAGTGATAATATTATATAGCGCTATATAATCAATACGCATACACAGTACCAAGTAATCACGCGCGAATCCACGGATAAGCAAGGTCACTAACGACGAAGAGCAGCGGCCATCGAGAACAAATAACAAGCGTCAACGTGACCTAGAAAAACACCACCAGACATGCGACAAGTGACTGTAAAAGCACGAAGAGGTAGCCATACTGCGAACCCGATAAGAGCAAATGCAGTGGAGATCTCCGACGCAGCGATAAGAGGAAGAGAACGACACCGCCAACACACGCAATATGCCCAGCTCACTCAGCCCGTACCCAAGCCATGGCAGACACCACCGTGACGTCAGCAGCTCACGCGCACACGGTGAGGACGCGCCCATCAAGGAACAGGCAGAGCGCCGGCCCCCGGATGCGAACAGCGAGCCAAGAACAGACCCGCAAGCAAACGCAGAGCGACCGCCGAGCCCAAGCGGAGGCGACGAGCGCGGCACGACACCAGCCGAGAGACACGCAGAGACGCGGCATCTCTAACACAAACAGGGTGAAGACGCTAAAGCAGTCGATAAGGCGCATACGCACCCGAACTAACAAAGCCCCTAATATATAGAGATACAAGCCGCCGACTTAACGCGGAAGGCCGGTGAAGCAGCAAATCAACGGTCAACCACGAAGAACACCCTGAGCGCTCAAGCTAGCAACGAGGTACACAAGGCTAAGGATCATAGGTATGAGTACGCACCCGCATAGCAGCCGTAAGGCCGCGACACTTCACGGCCGCCACGACGCCAGCGGGCGACCCATAGGCGGCGTGCGATGGCCAGGCGGCAGCATAGTATCCGCGGCCCGACCCGCCACGCAGTGACACATTACATCTCAGGACCCGTAACTACCTCTCATTTTTATGTATATATACTTATTATAATATATATACCTATATATAATATATATATATACATTACATATATTATTATTCATATATTTATTTATATTAAACTTATTGGAATTATATATATATATATACAATAACATATATATATATATATATGAAAACAACAGTGGAAGACGAGGGTTGATACTGTGCAGCTATCATATAACACTATAAGCCAGCATAAACGTCATACCAGCGAGTAGTGAGAGCGATCGATCGCAGCATGCGAGCCACGGCTACTCAAGCATATAAGATAACAGACAGCGAAAGAGCGCGAATAAAGACTTCAGCCATAGAAGTTACCGTAAGCCCTATAGTTATAGGTATTATATAGTAATACTATATAATATGATATATTATGTAATATAGTATATATGATAGGTAGTACGGAAATAGTAGAGGCGACAGAGAGGAGCGCAGCGATAGTAGCTGGTAAGCTGAAGATGCGCGATATAGTATATATATATTATATATATAACTGAAGCCGAGAGACGACCAATCATAGTAAATAAGGATCAGAGAATACTATAAAACTATATAACTCTAAATGACACAACTCAAAGCACAGACGACGAGTACCTAATACTAGCAGACGAGGCGCAGTACAAGCTACATATATAAATATAAAATAACCGTGATGCGGCAGATAGCGCGGAACAAGCGAGATACCGCGAAAGAAGCTACGGTACGCTACTATAAACCGAGACCTAAATCATAGTCAGCGTATAATTAGTATAATACACGCAGAAAAGTATAGCCGGCGTGGCGATTATATAGAGTGTATATACTATATAGTATTATATATACGACTAATCGACTTAGTCGCCAAGTATAATATATACAGAATAGACTACCTCCGCAAATCAGTAGATGAGTATATAAATAAGTCCACTCACCATACATAAACGACAGAGTGAAAGAACATATACTATAGACATAGACTACCTTATAAATATGTAAATCAATAGCAGCAAGCTACACATACTATATACGACACTGAGTGACTACTAGCCATTGTGCACTGAATCTATATATAAATACCAAGTATATATATCATATTAACTTAGTATAGTAGATATATATATATAGCATATAGCAGCTAGCCTCTGGCAACACCAAAGCGCCGAGGCGGAGTATATATAATAGTATATATATTATATATATATATATTATTATATATAAACAATAAAAATTAATAATAATCTATATATATTATATATATTATATATATAAATATATATTAAGATATATATACTATATTATTATATAAATAGTTATAATTATTATAATTTATAATATTATAATTAATATATTATTATAAATATACAATTATAATATATATATATATAATATATAGATATATATTATAATATAATAAAATATAAATATTATACATAATATATAACGCATACACGGAGCTCAAGAGAACCGACGCTACGTCATATAACAATAAGAATCCACGGTGCGAGGCCCCATAGGCCAGCGTAGAAACCTAAGTGCGGCACTCAGTGAAAGCTACATAAGGGCTACTCGAACGACTTATTATATCAGATACCTATATACGGTGAGTAAGTGTACTCAGACTCACGCCATCTACAGCCATTAAGTATATGCTAGCCATAAGTATAACACGCATACGCCAGATGAGAAGAAGCCGGAGACGGACCACCTCTCAGAACACGCGAGCATCTAGCGAGAACCACTGCAAGTCTCCATATGAGTCAACACGTGAGACAGAATAGATCGCCAAGGAACGATACATACCACCATCATATAATCGCTCAACAGAACATAGCTAATCCAGATATATAAGATACGCCGTGAAGCCATGAATATCACAAGAAACGCAACTCGAACTCTTCCTAAGGAGATTAAGAAGGGCTAAGTGAGGTATTATTCATGTTAATTTCCTTATATACCTCCAATAATATAGCAATATAATATATTATGAGTGCTCACCGAGATATGTGGATATATGGGTAAATTAATAATAACACCGACAGCTTAAATGGATATATAATGTCAGAGATTAGATGAGTAATGAGAATTAAAGTAGAGTTTATACTCTTACGCCCATATACTAGGGCTTACCATACGTGACCAAGCAGCAGTGAGTAGTCATTCATAGCGCTGCGGCGAATAGGATTATATTTTATAATAATATAATTATATTATAAGAACGACGAGTATGTATGACAGACGGAAGTGAGCCACGCAGCGACGCGCGAGAGAGAGCAGATGCATTAAGCTACGGTAGCGAGACGCTCACGAGCTGGGCGCGGTAACTAGGCCTTATATAAAGAATATATTATATAAATAATGTAACAAAAACACTATTATTATAATAAGATGAACCACGCCATAAGAGCAGCAGTGATGAATTGACAATTAAAAAATAACATGATTCTGTATGAAACACCTAGTAGATGAAAATATACAAAGAGGTCTAATATATATATATGTAAAAGAATATATATAAAAAAGATAGACACCTACTACTCAACGACACCTAACAATCCAAAAGCGAGTGCGTACTGAAAAACCTCACTTGCAGATATAATGAACGGCTACAAAGGTAGCTCAGCGTACCATGATACCTAACCGTAGAGTAGATATTATGATATACGTACATACCATACACCCTCCACAGCGCGACAAGAGCGAAAGCGATAATATAGAAATCACCACATACTCTCACCTCCACCTACCTAACTTGAGAAATAAGCTAAATAAACACACATTCACTTAGTGGTATATATAGTAGTTAGAGAGACTAGCAAACAGCAGGCACAGGAATCCAAAGTATACGCATTTTGACTAGAAAAACTCACCGAGATAACGCTTATAATAAGCAGAGCAAGCGCGCGCGACAATAAGTATATATAATAAGACTAGCTAGTTTATATTAATCAATGACAATTTAGTACGTGCAATATTATATATAATCATTACACGTCGCCCCAGCGAACGCTCGTACGAAGACATAGCTAACATATACTATAACTAGCCGCATACCACGAATACGGAATAACGAATAGTCAATGAAAGGCACCTCTCAAAGTAATAAGTACTACCACGTCACCCCGAAACACGCGGACAAACTCCACGTAGACTAGGCTACATAGCCACTTAACGGCGATATAGTATAGATAACCTGACCACCGACACGCGACCACGTTATATATATAAAGAGAGAACCGACCAGACACACAGCAACGGCCACGCCGACACATAAATAAAGCAGGAGCATAAGAATATATAAACAAGGTCTTATATAACGATATCACGGGCGAGAAGGAGAACTAATTGAAAATAAGTAGCATAGAGTGACCCGAGACTAAATATATAGTGGATGATCGGAGGTACCCTACTTAAAAAATATTATATGAGTATTATAATATATATCACTCCTGCACTGAGTCAGCGACCACGGCACAATCCGACTCCTAATATTAGTAAATAAACAACCCCAGTGAATATATATATAAATATATATTGCCTGAAATCAAAATAAATATATATATAGTATATATATAATACTATATATAATATATAGAGTATATAAATAATATGATATTATACTCCTTCAATATAGATATATATAAGACAACACCGTACGCCATACGCCATGATACCTATAACTCAGAAAGTATCATATATATATATTATATATAACACTCATCACTGAAAAAAAGAAGAAAGTACAGTACAGCGCCGAACAAGCTCATACACCTCAAGCAGAACTAAATATCAGTAAAAGTAGAGACAGTGAGTATAGATATTAGGTAGTTATATATATATAGTATATATTATATATATATGGGACGATATATGAGTTATTAGCTATATATAAAATACATGCGGGCCGATGACCTGACTCCGAAATCAAGCCTTATAACAGTAGCCAATAATACTACCAACCTGACAAGGTATATATAATAGCTATAATATATATAATATAATCTATATATATATATTGTTTCATTCTGGGACTATATATATATATATAACTATTATTATATTATTATTGATATAAACAATAGTAATATATATAATATATATATAATTATATAGTATATATATAATATATATATATATATATATATATATATAATAATATATATATATAAATATAAAAAATATAATAATAATGTAAAAAAATATATATATTACAGTATACTCCTCAAAGGTATATATAGTAGTATTTATATTTACGAAATATTACTTGGATTTCTACTATCCCACCATGCAGGTTACTATTATCATCCCTCATATATTTTTTCTTTATAGCTACAGTATTTAATTAGAATTTATTTTTATACTTGATTATTAGCTCTTCTTATTCTTATAATGACTATTATTTAAATACGGTATTAAATATGAAATATTCGCTTATTATTGAATTATTAATGATTATTATTTAAGTATGACAGCTACATTTCCTGGGGCTTATTAATCGATAGTCTGTATTAGGTAAAATTAAGCGTACTTATTAGTAAATTTATTTTTAACATTACTTTAATATTTCTTTACCAGTGTTAAGTACTTAATTTTTAGTGATTAATTTTTAATGAAATTTCTTCCCTAAGAGGGATAGTATTTAATATTTTTATGGCAACGAATGTTATACTTTGTATGGTGCCATTTCTTATTTTTAAAAAGCTTTGAGATGAGAAATTCTAAGACGGTCCAGTGAAGTGGATATTACCGTCCTCTGAGGATGACCTTGCTTCTTCTTCAGGCTGGAATATAGTATAGATATATATTATATATATATATAATAATATATATATATATATATATACACCAGATAATTAATTAATCTCACTATAGAGGTATTCTTTCTTTGTTTCCTTTTTCCGATTAGTTTTTTTTTTTTTATTGATTCTGGTGTCGTTGGCAAAGGATGTGTTAAAGAAACCAGACGGAAATAGGAAGAAAAATAGCAGGGAGACAAAGCCGAAAGAGGAGAAAATGAAACGGAATCTAAGAGAGTGTTAACCTTTCCCAAAAGGGAGACTTATAGATTTAGGGAAAGAAAAGAAGGATCAAAATGGTTCAGATTGGGAAGAAAATCAACATTCAAGAAGAAGAACGAAACTTTAAGATTGAAAAAATAAAATTATCTTCTCGTTATTTTTTATTTTGGAAAATTTTAAGTTTCTAAATCAGAAAACAAATTTTAATAATCACAATCAATTACTTGGAAATTTTTAAGAAAATTATTTGTGGAAGCAGCAAAAATTTGTGACCAAAATGTTCTTTTTAAAAGAATGATTTATTATCGACCGCAAAAAAAAGCTCAGTCTTCTTGAATATTGATAATATAATAGAGGCTTGTTGTACCCTGACACCAGAATCATCTAGTCTCAAAATTAGACTCTCTATTAAGGCTGCTTGAGGATGGGAACCCTCAACAGATTTTTTTGAATCTTCCCATGAACAGATGCAGATTTACAGCAAGTGGACTGTTCAGACTGACGCCACCTCCCGGATTTGGGGGATACGGCGCTTGTATGATAATATGATAATATATATTTATATATATATATATATTTATATATATATATATATATATATAATTATATATATTATAATATATATTATATATATATATATATATATTTATAGTTAAATATATATATATAGTATTATATTATTATAGATATATATATATATACTATATATATATTATATAATATATATATATATTATATTATTATATATATATAATATATATATATATATTATATGGGTATATATAATATATATATGATATATATATATATATATATATATAATATATTAGACATATATATATATATATATAAATTATTAAATGATTAAATTCTATTATAATAGATGAAAAGTTATTAAATATAAAGACACTTCCTTCTACGATCAGGAACTAAAGATACCTATCGAAGTATAGAGAAACCAGAAGAACAGAAAGGGATATGTCTTCTAAAATAATATGAATGTTTCTATATGTTAAACCTATAATATATATAATACTATATATATATATATAACTCTATATATATATATATATATATTATGGATATGTGGCTTCTAAAATATATATGAATGTTTCTATAGTTAAACCTATAAATGGAAGTTTTAAATTTAAGTATGGTATCTATATATTTATTGTATAATATATAATATTTATATAATATTATAATAGATGTTAGAATTATATTATATATATTATATTAAATAATATATTATATATATATATATATATATATATATTATATATATATAAATATATAGTATATAGTATGACATTATATATGGTATTATCTCATATATATTAATTATATATTATATATATATATATATATATCATAATATATATATTTATATAATATATAATATTATATATATATATATATACTATATTATATATATATATATAAGATTAGTCAATACTACTATCATATTATTGTAAATAGGATTTTTCAATAAATAAACTCAATACATTCTTTATTTGATTTTGAAAATAAAACATATATTCAATAAGAATAAATTTGTTTCGAAAATTCACTATCTCAAAACATTGGCTCTCTTGCAACAGTTTTTGTTTAACTAACTTTCCTCTTAATATCTTTTTTTATGACCTGAGTCACCATTTCTTTACGCTTTGGATCGTAAAAGTTGGCGCCATGGTGTTGAAATAGGTCTGTGAATCAGAGTTCTCAATCTAGGGATTACTCATTCGCGTGAAATCTATTCCTAAATCTAGGAATCAATCTGGATTTAAATCTTAGAAAATTAATATTCCAGAAATCCATTTTAAGATTCACTCAGGGAAAGGGAGATGAGAGAGACGAGGAGAATTGGTGACGGGAATGAAGAGGAGAAAAGCTTTTAGGGGTTAGAGAGATTAAGAGGTGGTTTTTGGGAGGGATACGATTTATTTAAACACTTTTGGGAAGACGATTCAAAAAATCGATACTTTGTTTGAGAATTGTCCTGAATCTGCTTAAATTAAAAAAGTTAGTTCAATAGTCTCCTTTTAAGTATGTGTCGTATTAGCGCGAAAATATTAAGGATAGAAGTTTGTTCTTAAAAGAAGTGAAACCATTTATAATATGCACTATTTGCCATATTGTTTTTTATATATATTATAACTATATATATCAGTAACTCATGTTATGATTACTAATAATTGACTTTTTCTTTTTTTCCTTTTAATTATAAAAATTGTAAATATAAAGGCAGCCTTTAGTAGAATTTAGTGAGATAGAACAAAAGAGAATCTCTCACTTTAAAACTTTTTCCACCTACTTGGATCAAAGGTAAAGAATTATTGATACTTTAAAATAAACAATAATCATGCCTTAATAATAATAATAATAATAATTTCATATAATAATATAATAATTTAATTTTTTTCATAGTTGTTATTTGTTTTTAAAATTGGAAAAAAAATGATTTTTCCAGTAAGTGATGGAAATTATATTTGTTAATTAATATTTGAATTTATATTGTAATAATAGGATAGATATTCTGTATGAAATCCTTAATCTTTTAATAACAAAATAGTGAATTGATAATACCCTCTCGAAAGAAATTTTTGAAAGCTCGTTTTATTTTAAACATGATTTTATATGTATTTCATGAAAATTTCTTATATTGAAAATAATTTGTAGTATTGGATACATTATACTAATTTTAAAAAAATTACTTAATTATTTAATATTTTTAGTAAATTATTGTTTTAAAGAACATTTAATTTTAATTGTGTTTCCATTTTTCTTATACAGGTTTTTGGGATACAGTTTAGGAACTGTATTTTTAGAAGATTTTTTTATATGGATGTTCTCTGGAATTGAATGGAGATAAATACAAAACCCTCCTTGGATTGATAGCGCCTTAATTAAACCTACATTTTGAGTAATTGCTTGAAGAATATATACTCACCAGACTGGTCTTCCTTGCATCAGGATTTTGGAGGTGGTAATCTTCTCATTTAGAGTGGCGTGTTATCGACTACACAACAAATGAAGATTTTGGTTACTAAGTATGGCCACTACTGTCTTCGCAGCACCGAAGATTATTGGTACGTGGTACGACTACAAAGATAATAGGCCGGTAAGGAACGGTTGAGGGATTGCGCCTACACGAACCTAAGGATTTTCTTGTGACTACAAGAAGCCAATTGTGACTCAAGACGACTTGTTGAGAAGAAAAAGGTGGCATCGCATGTGTCACATTTATAACATACAGCAAACTCCAAAGTCCAAAAACCTTTGCCCAAGCGTGTTGAAAGCATTCGGGATAAATATCAATGAAGTACTGTAAGTTACAGAAAAATTATACAACGGAACAAAAAACAGATATTCAACAACGCCAAGCTTGACATATAGAATCTAGAAAATTGCAAAAGATTTGGCGATGCCAATTTATATCACCTGTGGGATTTTGTAATAATGCATGGAGTAGTGTTTCATTATTGTGACAAAATTTCAAACCACGAAGAAGGTGTTAAAATTTAAATGTAACATAGTTTTAATGAACTATGTGAGAAACAACCAAAACAATTATATTCAAATGAGATAGCCAGTAAAAAAAAAAAATTCCCCATTATAGCTATTAGAAAAGAGCTACTTAATATAGAGTGTGAAAATTGTGAAAATAATAAAAATTTTAGAGACATTTTTAATATATAAAGATTATATTAAATTAAATTTTGATTAATGACATTATTGTCTTCATTATTGTATGTATTTTTTTGTTTGTTTTTTTTTTAAAGCAAAATTACTAGAAAAATAATACAAAAATTATTTAATATTGGCATTTAATACCACAATGTTCGGTTCCTCAGAGGGAAGTTCTTTAGAGAATACAATAGGAGAATGTGCAATTAAACAGCTGTAAATTAATTAATTAGGACTTGGTTAATTCATGGACAAGGATCATACTACCTAAAAAATGAGTGGTAGAGTGAGAGAATCATTTTAGTAAAAACCGTTTTTTCTTAATTAGATTAGTTAAGTAATTAGAGCTAGTTAAAGATTGATAAATTTCAAAACAGAAGCCAGAGAACCATAAATCTTCATAAGAAAGATGTTATGTCAAAATATGTGTGTACATGAGTTGGTTATATTCATTCAGTATAGCGTATGAATTGAATAGTAAAGGGAGACGTAAGAGTAAGGAGTTGAGGGAAGGGCGCGGCTACCTGAATCACTCTGGAAGTATCCGGAGGGAAGGAGATTGTCATTGAGTGGAGATCCAATTCAGGGAAGGGATTATCGCCTTCCAAGAGTGAGGGGATTGAAAATCTTTGGCCCAATGACCTCCGCATTCTACTCGCTCCAAGGTTCTGTTTCCCATTCCTTTTTCCCTTTCTCGCGCTAGTAATTCTCATGCAAACATTTACAAACAGACCACGTCACCACATCGTTTATTAAGAATATATATATATATATATATACTCTATTATATATACATATACATAATATATATATATATAGTGATACTAGTAAATTAACTAAAAAAAAAAATATATAGTTTAAAATATATCGTAACTAATCACAGGATATATATATAGTATATATATATTATATATATATATATGTATAATATTATATTCGTTTTACTTTTATTAATAATTAAATTTATTAATTACCTTTCATTATATTATTATTTACTAATCAATTTTGACGCATAGTCCGCGGAATATTTACAGAGTTAGTAAAATTTTTCGGTTTTTGTTTTGTTAACCCGTTTTTTTTTAAAACCTGTTTTTTTTAGTGATGGTTTAAAAAGCCGCAAATGTTTTTTTTCTGTTTTATGATGTTGAATTAGAAAAAAAAAAAAATGAAGTTTTTTTTTTTCAATTATCGGGGAAATCCGTAATTTAGCGAAAAGTTAATTAATAATTACCAAAGTGAGGTAAAACCTTTTGGGTTAGACCCCAGACCACGAAGTAAGGGTCACTAGGACTAAAGGTCACGAAAAAGGTCAGAAGGTCAGGAAAAGGTCACCAAAGGTCACCAAAGTGTCCACGAAAACGGTCACCAAAGGTCAAAAGGGTCACCAATGGGTCACCAAAGGGCTCACGAAAGCGATTCAAATCTGCCTCAAAATTGACACTCACAATAAAACAAGGCAGAAAATTATTATATTTTTGACCTTAAAAACTATAATTAAAATTATTTCTTTGACCTAAAAAATAACGAATTGGTTATATTTAGCTAAGAAGAAACATTCGAAATTATTTTCTACTGATCTGTAATATTTTTAAAATATCACTACATGCAACAAAAATTATAAACAGCACAATTGTATTAACAGAACTGGAAAATAAATTTGTTTGGGTATATAAATTGATTGATTCCAACTTAGAAAATATTTAATCGAATGAAGAAACATAGAAAGAAACTTTGAAGAACTTTGAAAGCAGTTTGAAGCAAACAATAGTTCACCCAGTTGACAAATAGTTGAACCTATAACTTTTAAAGAACAGCTATCTTCTTTGTTTCTTAATTAATTAATTACAGCTGCAAAGACTCAAATCTCTTCTAATTATCATGTGGAACCCTTGATGTTCAGACGCTTGGAAAATTTAAAGAAAATATTTTTATTTTATTTGAAATAAGTTGTGAAATATTTTCATAATAATTTTGAAAGAAAATTATTTACTCGTGAGGACATTGAACTTTGATTTTTTTTTTTCATTTCTTCTTGAAATTAATCTTTTGTCAAATTTTGTATTATCGAAATTTTTAGGTCATTTTTAAAAGAAAAATTATTTTTTAATTTTGAACTTAGAATCAAAGTGGAATTAAATTTACAGACTTTTGTTAGAATTTAATAGGTTGAATAACTTTAAACAATTAATTAAAATTTTAAAATTTATAAGAATTTTTTATAAATTTCTTATTTAAAGTTAATTTTGATATAATACCTCGTTTGTTTTGAGTTTGTAACAGCAATCTTTACTACTTCTTTGATGTCCACTTACTCCTGGAAAATTTTTTGTTGGGAGATATAGTTTAAAACTTTGAAAAAATATTTTTGAAAATCAGTGTTTTTTTTTTTGAAAACTTTGGAAAAAATATTTTTGAAACTTTTAGTTCTCTTTTTTTTATTTTATTAAAACCGTTTTGAGAACTTAGTTTTCTTTTTGAACAACACCGTTTATAAGATGATTGTGTGGTTTGCTTGTGGATCTTGATTAACTTGAATTAAGTTTAAAGTTTAATCAAGGACTATGTTTATAGATAGCCAATAAGTCTTACAGTCTTCGTATTAATCAACATTGTTTATCATTCTACTGCTACACTTGGGTCATCAGAAGGCGTTATTAGCCCGGCAGTTGACCCTAGATGGAGGCTGCAGGAAGTAGGTGAAGGTGATTAATACAGACTTAGAAATAATGAATTCACAGAGACACATAAGAAGCCGCAAGAAGGAGCGTAATGAGGATGATACAATAAGAGACGAAACAGATAGATGTAATAAAGCGAAGAACATGACTGCTCAACATAGCAAGATAAAAGCAGCTACTGCGACGAGAAAAACAGAATGAGAACAAAGTGCAGCAAAGCCCCAGATACGGGAACCCACACAAAAAGATTGGGACTTCCTCCAGTATATCTACCTCCTTCTAACATTGATACAATGTCGTTAAACCCAATCAGAAGAGAACAGCTTTGGGATTTGGCATCAACCAGGAATATAGCATGTAGCTAGCGAGCCAAAGTAATACCTAAAGGTGGCTCCAGATAGACGAGATGTTCATCTGCGACAGGTGCAGGAACGCCTCTAACATTCTAATTCAATACATAGCTCACATGACGGTGGGTGCCCATCGTCCTCCGTTACTATGCAAATCTAAACAAAAACCACGTTACACCTATCCTGGTGATAGTGGGCCCCCAAACCACGCTGATATTGGTAAGCTACAAATAAGCAAGTGAGAATTATGAGTATCATAGGAGGGTTGGCCGCGTGGGGGAACTATAGACCCAATGCGCAAGTGATACTTTAAATACTGGCAGACTATATGCCTCCTAATGATCGGTCGCGCGGATGGCTATTCCGCAAATATCAATGCCTGGTTAAGTATGCAGTCCAACGGCTCAGTACAGGCTGGCAAACAACCCCTTCCTACCAGTGCCCAACCTGGAATACAATCAAATACACACCTGTATGGACCCCGTTGATGGAGGATGTATATGGTCCAAAAACAGCTGGATAATAGCCTCACTTTCCACTTTAGCCGCTAGAACTTGCCAAAGGAATTAAAATTAGCAGTATGGTATAGAGCACTCAAATACCAGAATCCGCAAAAACGTATATTAGGGTACAGACATATACGTATCTGAGGTTTATCCTGGTCTCTACGTTCAAGAGAAAGATTAAGTAACCGTTAGACCTAATAACATGCAGTACCTACGCCAAACTAGGACTAATGCTGGGAAGAACTTACCAATCTCTTCTGGATTGTGCACGTCCGAGGGCACCGCAGTAATATTCTGAAAGATAATAGCTTTTCTAGGTGCAAAGACCCTGGAAGACTTCTTGATTCAATTGAATATTTTTCTCAAACAGAAAAACCGAGGAACAATCTTCTGTTTATTTGAAACCAGTTTCATGCGAATTTCAAAAAGGAGACCACATGTACTCTTCACTGAATTCATGTTGGACTTGAAGAATCTCCTTTGGGAGGAATATCAGAGAAAACTCATTGATATTGAGACTTCCTTTGGATTTACTTCTCAACAGATAAATATTCTTAATCATGACTAAGATTTTAGAGAGTTATGGAAGAGCTCCAAAGGGAAAAAAAAAGGGGGTTCCCATCAGGGGAACAGACTTAGTACGAAGTAAAGTTTTAAAAGCTTTTAATCCAGGACTTGAGGGGCACCTTGGTCGTAGAAATTATTAGAGAGAAAACTCAGCCAAAATTAGAAGAGG
>JABUQX010069522.1:0-32106 GCA_015478945.1 Trachelipus rathkii
CAATAACTTGAAATGGCATAATTGATGGTTCAATCAAAATCACAATGATATAAAAAGTAAGAACAAAATTAGGGAGATCATAAAATTAAGATGTATCAATTGATTATTCATAATGAAAGTGACACAGTAAGAGATGACCAAATGAGTAGCCTAGTGAGATACGCAATAGAAGGAATTGCCAAGTGAAGTGCAATGAGATGTGCCAAGAATGGAGTGCACAAAATTGAGTAGATCTATACTATAAAGATGCCAAGATTGAGTGACTCACATAGTGCCTTATATTAAACTGAGTGCACGTAATATTTATTTCAAGCCTTATTCTACCATCCACTGAAGTCCAAAGAATTAAGCCCTAATATGGGTATCTACCTCCTACTAGTATTATAATGAGTAATGTAGATAATATACGATTGGTGTTTTAAAAGCCAGAATACTTCCTACTATATGTAGATTATTTGTATTTTCTAACTACTATAATCTAAACACATTCACTAATGACACTTATATAATAACACTAGGAAACTTATAAAGCACTTAACACTCTCCTTATACACTTGACATTTAAAACCAATAGATAAGAACATCTTAATACTTACACTACATCTATACACTCGCATATTTTGATGCCTCAAAACTTTAGATGAGTTCAATCAATAATAACCTCAGCATAATGACCATATCTATTGAAGGTTCATATCTTATGATGACGCAATCTTTTGATGCGTCAGTCTTTGAGACCATCTTATTAATGATATATTGAATATCAATACTCATTATGATGAAATCATCTTTGATGTCTAACTCACCTACTACACATCGAGAACATTGACGTTTAATAAATATTAATTAGTCAAACTATATGTTAAAGTCTAAGACTTACTCATGGAACGCAAGAACCTGAAATCTCTTTCACTAGCGGTAAATGTCACCCTGAAACACTGCCTGCACACCGAAGTAGCGACCGCCGCGTTCTACAGCTCATAGCCATGCGTGCGCACACCGCAGCGCATATTTTCCCTAGTCGTTACACGCTATACGACGCGTGCGCCCATGCAAGTGCGTCACAAATGAATTCTATCCGCGTACTATTACCGGACCGCCTAGCGTGTACGCTACCGCAGAGCGCAATAATGCCGCCCAATGTAAATTCTGGATATTAAACCCCAAGTAAAATTCATTTCATTTTATAAATTTAACTTCAGCATGACTTCCTCAAAAATCTCTTCACATTTTTCCACAACTATATCATTTTTTATTTCATACTTATAACATTTATATTAAAATAACATTTCCCCATTTATCTCGTAAATCTATTATTTGCAATCTACTTTTATATTTTCTACTTAATCTCAAAATTTTGAGCTCTTAATTTATTATTAATGGATTCCACTTAACAAAATATAAAGTCCATTAGATCTCGGATCAACATTTATTTTAATTATTAACTACTAACTGAGTATTTAAAAATCATCATTTATGTATTAAAAAGCTTAAAAACTTTAACATACTTAAAGCAGTAAATCAGAAGTACAATTAGAGGTGTTGAAAAAGTACTCTTATATAGTAATAATAGATACACCAGCCTAATAAGAGGGGGGGGGGGGGGGGATATTTTGTTTAAAAGTTTTTATATATAATAATATAATTATAATATGCTTATTGTTTAATCTGCTTACTGCTTTAAACTCATATGTTTTAGACTGCTTATAATCATGTATTTAACTGCTTATAACTCAATATGTATTTTACTTGCTTTACTAATTATATTTAGTAACATTTATCATCCTTTAAAAGTACAGTAAATTATACAGTATAATCTAAATATAAGAGGATGTGACTAGCAACATGGGCTTAGTATGCTTTTGAGTTTTTGCATGCTTATTATACTTGCATTAATAACTTCATGTTTTAACTGACTTATTAACTCAGCGTCAATATGGATCTTATGCTTACGGAATTGGCTCAACTAACATCAATAATTTGATGATAGGACGGATCAGATACTTTTAACGAGAACTAGGAGTCAGGTAAAGTAAGATATTGAGCGATGTGATCCTACACTATCCTCTTGCATAGGGGCGGCATTTCGAATCTAAATAGATGTTTCTTTTGTGTAAACTGTATTAACTAACTTAAAAAACTATATCTGTTCATTACTTAGTTTAAATATTAGCTTTACTGAGATATTTTAACTTTCTGCTTTATCTGTTAAAACTTTCTGCATTTACTTGATCTTTTAAAACTTTTCATGCTTTAACTGTTTTTAACTTATATTATTTCTCCATGTGATGCCCTTAGCCTTTATTATAACATTAAGTTATTCTTTATTTTGTTATATACTATTTATTATTTATTTATTTAGGAAATTAAGGCTATTGTTTATAAATTAACGTTAATTGCCCGTCGCATTTTGTTTTATTTTGTTTTAATACTTTTATTTTATCTTTTATTTTTATTTTAATTAAGTTTATAATTTCTAAATATTTTATATTTTAGTTTATATATTTTTTTTTAATTCTCATAATTTGGTTATTTGAAATTCAATTTATACTATATATTATTATATTTATTTCATATTTTATTTACTTTTATAATTAATTATTTTTTTGTTATTAATATCTTTATTATTTTCATTCTTTTATTATTTTTATTATTTTACTTTTATTATTTTTTTATATGATTTTAAAAATTGTTATTTATTAAAATATACATTTAAATATCTCTTGATTTCATTTATCATTTTTTTATTATCACTCACTCATAAAATATAATTATTAAATTGATTTGTCACGTTGGTTTATATGTATTAATTTGTGTTTTAAAATTCCGTTTTATTATCTTTGGAAATAACTTATTATTTATCAAGGGAATCTTTTCAATTTAGCATTAAAATATCATTGCTAACTTTAACCAGGCAGTAATACCTATAGAAACAGAAATTTATGTTATAATTCTCTTGATATTTTTATTCGGTAGTATGTTTGATATCTTTTATTATTATATTTTTATTTTCTTTATCTATTGATTTATTTATCCTCAGTTTGATTTTTAACTAACGATCATGACTATTTTAAATTTTCTATATAGATAGTAGAACACGATTATCACAATAAGCAAACAACACACACAATAAATCTACATCACACACACTAGTATATATATGACACCACACAACAACGCTATAACGCAGATTAAGATTACACCCAAACACAAGATTTACTTTAACACCACACGATTTGCTATACAGAGCTTAATATTTTACTTACACCACACAGATTACCTTTACACACACTCACATAGATTTACTTACACACATTTATATACTACCAGATTTACTTTTACAGTCTACACAACAAGATTACTTTACACACAACATCTACCACATTAATATATATAGTTTATATTATTTAATAATATTACAAGCTACACACTCAAATATCATACACAGCACCTACTTAACACCAAGTATATATAATAATATATTATATATATATAATATATAATAATATAAATATAATTAATAATATTATTATATTATAAAGTACACACACGCACACTCACATACACACATATATATATTATTAATTATAATAACATTTATATTTTTAATTACAACACGCTCAAATAAATAATAATAATCCAAATGAACTTAAAATATTTACAAAAAGTTTCAAATGAAATGTAACACAATTATTCAATTATATTTGAAACAATATGATTTTATTATTACTGTTAAATACTTTTGTTTATAATAATTTTATAAATTATTTTTATAAATAAACTTATTTCGATAAATATTTATGAAATATAATTATAAAATCAATAATATTTATTCGTACCTTAAAAGTCAAATAATTACAGATAATCAGTAAAGTGACACCCATAAGCTCCCACTCACATTACAGCATATGACCACGTTTTGTTCTATATAATGTGACTTATTGCTTTACATAGTAAACTTAGCGATTGGTAAAAATTAATATATATAAATAAAAAATAAATATACAAAAATTAATAAGTTTCTCTACTCTGTTAAAATAACATGTATTTTATTAAAATCATTCTAGAGTTATTTTATATTATAAAATAATATAACAAATAATTTTAAGTCCTTTAAAACCACTGATTGTTTTTTTAGGTTCCTAAGTTTGTGTATTAAAATAATTTATTCAAATGTTAGAATCAAATTTACGGATTATTTCATTATATATTATATTATTAATTAGTACATTAGACATATTAATACCAACATATCAGAGATAACAACTACAACAACATATCTACCTGTATATATATATACGCACTATCGTATATACAGATCGAGAACTGAACTATCTCTACTGTAATAATATAGTTGAAATATAACTTAATTTTAGTAACAATCATATTAAATTAAGGAAATGCTACTTATATATTCGTTACCCCGCGGGCGGATTTAGCGCCTAATTCCGCCGTGAATACAAAAATAATATTTCTAAAAAATGAACTATTATTATTTCTGTTAATAAGGGTTAGGTGACATATAATATACTAACGTTATGTATGAGAATATCATCATAGGTTTACTTCGCACAAAGAATAAAAATACCTTTATTATGTATAGTAATCCCAGAGCTGAATTTAAGCCTAATTAACTTATAGGTATATATCAAAAGTAATTGGTCCCCTACAAGTATAGATTTACCCAAAGTAAATGTTGGTTTGAGAAACACTAATGTTATTAATTTAATTCTTTAATTAAATAACGTATTTTCAACTGAAACATATGCTTGGATACGGTAAGATCCTTTAAGCCAGGTAGAAGGAAATCGTTTACATCACGCTTTTCTTGTGAGTGGAAGTAGTGGACGGAGTTTACCTTATCTCTTATAATGAACCATCGAGTAATATGTTGATTTGTAAGTGGTGTATTGAAGAAGGGGGTTATATTTTAATTCGCTTTTAGGGTATGCAAAAAACACTGTTTTTTTTCAATATCCTTGAAGCGGGCCTCTCATCAATGCGGGTTGATTTTGGATTTGAAATAATATTATAATCTTCGGAGTGATGCGTGTTTTAGGATCCAACCTGGGCGGATTTTGTTAAAAAAAGGGGTTCTCATAAATCTCATATTTCCACATTGACAACAATTGCGTTTTGGCTTTACTGTAAGCGCGAGTGTTGACATCATTAATGTTGTAATAATACACTATCAGTTCTGCTGATGGGGCTGCTTAATAAATAGGGAATATGGTCAGCACTACTATATTTTTTTTCACCTAACGGGTGCTTTTAATCATTTCATGATCGATTTTTCATTCGATATACTGGTGGGTTGTCGTTTATACATTGGTATGGTGGGAGGGGGGGGCCAATATGTAGTGGGTGTTGGGGGTGTTGGTGTTTGTGAAAATGTTTATGACATGCGCAACAAACAACCACGTCTCAAATCTAATGAATGCAAAAGATCATTTGTTTTTCTCTATTCGATGTTAATATCAGTTGGGTTTCTCGAGTACAAATAAAGAATAAATTAAGATCCACCATAGGATTGAGTGGAATGTTTGTATATAGGGGTAAAGAAATTGTTTTCATGTCTTGGAATAATAAACATTGATTTAAAATAGAAAACCTCCCGAGTAAATGGATATAAAATGAAATTATTTTTTCAAGTGTGAACCACACTATTAAAACTATATAACAAATCACAGCCTGTTATAAAACAAAAAAAACGGAAATTTTCGTGAGTCCCAAAACGAAATGAAATTACTATTGTATAGAATGTAATAAATAAACAACCTGATGAAGAGAAATAGATGAGCTTTAACCCAAGAACTTTAAAAAAAACAAAAAGCCTCATAAAGCTTAAAAAACTGGAAGGAAGAAACCGTAAACACAAAGTTATTATTAAGATCAAACTGTGTGCCGAAGATAAAGAAAATAATACCAGCGGAAGCAAAAACTTACATTCTAAGCACATATATAAAAAATATTAAAAAAAAAATAATATAAAAAAAAAGAAGAAAAAAAAATAAAAAAAGACAAACATACGAAGGTTACAACGAATAATTGCAAAAAAAACAAAAATCAAAAACTAAAATAACTATTAAGGGTGTGTTGGTGTGTGTGTGTTGGTGAAGTTGAAATAAGGAAAAACTTCGGAAGAATAGGTAAATAAAACATGTGAAAAACAATAAATTCACAGTATTCTGAAAAAAGCAAAACCACTATAACACAAAAATTTAATATTTGGCAAGGATTCTACAAAATTTCATCAAAGTGGGCACTTAGCGAGCCAGATGAAAAATATAAAAAAATGTTAAGAGAGGTAACCGGAAACGTACACGATAAAATATCTAATAAATAAGGGGGGTTATAATTAACACAGGACGCGAAGTAAGAAAAGCAAATAAAATGTTGTATAATATCTCTAATTACGCGTATCATAACAAATACAACACAGTTATAAAAATTATTTACACATTAACAAAAAAAAATTAGTTATATTAAATAATAATGTGGTGGTTTGTTACTCAAGAATATCTAACGAGTCATTTATAGAAAACACTGATCGATGATTCCTACGGTTTATCATGACTCGCTTCCTCTGAAGTTTCTATTAGACGTACAAGAAATTCTCATGTTATCTAAAACTTAGAAAACCAATGGCAAGAAGTATTATGCGGGTGACCCAGAATGTAATACTAGATATTCTGAGCGGGAACTTTTTAACGTATGCTGTAACCGTGAAAGTATACTGAACACAAAATATATCAATCGATAATGATATTTTGCCTTTATAAATGATTGGCATATCGCAAAGATTTGGTACGAATCTCTAATATAAAATAATCGAAAACAATGATGTGTAAGTAAATTTATGGGAAGTGTTTCTATAATAGAATAGCGTTTTTTGCGTTAAGTTAACCTCGGCTAAAGCTCATTTATTTTTTAAATTTTAGCTTATATAAATATATATATATATATATAATTATAATAATAAATATATATATATAATATATATAATATATATTCCATTCACTACTATATATATTAATAATATATAATTATAAATACCGTAAGATAAATCATATTAAAGATTCTAATTATATATTAAGTTTTATTATCCTTATTTTTACTTTCTTAAAAATTAAATCATTTAACATGTATTGGTGAGTTTAAATGAACGAAACCCAGTTCAGGATATGAAAATAACATGTTTTTCATACCATAAAGAAAAGATTACTCCGACCAATCACATACGAGGTCATATGGAGATAAGGATTACTCCGTCCACGCACAAGAAAGGTAAACATTCCTTCTTTCCTGCTTAAAGGATCTTAACGATCCAGGTGTTTAACATTGAAATAATATTTAAATAATAATCAAACTGATTCTTCGATTCTTGTCTATAACTGGAATTTACCTTTACCTAGTATTTAGGCTAAATCGCCTGTACAAAGGTTTATATCCTATAATTTAAACCTCTAAATTTAGGCCAACGTAGTTAGTTTATTGCGCCTGCGGGCGCCCCGGGCGGCGGTGCTGGGTGACCGCAGCGGGACGCAAACCGTGCGGTTGCGGGGTTGGGCTGCCTTTCGCGCGGTGGGCTCATGTCTGAGCCCCTGGTGTTTAGCTTATGGAACTAGTGATTTGATTAATCTATTCCTAGTGAAATTAATAATTATTCCTCAATCTGTAATATATGAATAAATAATATATACAACTTAAAAAAAAAAACACTTTTAATACCAAATCAGATGAACTTGTCACCGCAATAACAGCTAAATTATGACTTATGATTTTAAAATCGAGTTGGTTCTAAAGATATAAAACACAACACCTGCTCAAACCCAACAGTTAAAGAACAATCGTTAATTAAAAGACGATAATCATAATTCTCAGCCATCACAATACGAGGTCCATTATGAGAGATAGGATTACCATCCCCATATCACTAAGTACGGTAAAATTCTTTTACACAAATGCTTAAAATGGATCTTTCCGGATCCAGCAGTTTCAGTTTTGAAATATACTTTAAAAATAATAATTAAGATTCTTGGTCTATAAACGGAACTTAACCTTTTGACCGTTAAATAGATAATAGCCCGTCTACAAAGGCTTATCTAAATTTAGGCCTAAATTTAGGTCTAACGTAGTTATTGCACCACAGTTTACAGAAAAAGGTCAGTTTGAAATATATTTTGATCTGGAATTAGGCTTAAATCGCCTCCGGTTACAAAAAGGATTATCCAAATTAGACCTAAAGTATTATTTCCAACACATTTACAGAGAGAGGTCATTCTTCGTACTGATTAATGAGTGCGGGTTGTTGTGTTTTTTCGTGATGGATTGTCAATGTACATAGATAATATATAATGAATAAATAAAACAAAAAATCTATTTAAAAAAAAACTTTGAAAATATTTTTTATTTACATCGAGTGAATAATATAAATGTAAAGGAATAATCGTTATTTTAAATAAAAACATAATATTTAATAAGAATACATTTACTTTTAAGCAGAGAAGAACTTATTTTTGGTTATTTTATACTTATACACATGGTCAAAATGATGGTAAAAGCATAAGCAATTAGAAAAACTTGCATATCGCCTTCGATGTAGAGGTGCTAGGGGCTGGCCTTACTGATTTACTGATTATTGCTTTATAAGGACTAAAATATATGTTTTAAAAAAATTTATAAAATTTTTATAACAAATTTTTTAAACAACTTGATAGTTAGTAAAATTTATAAACAAAAAGTATTAACAGTTAATATAATAAATTCTCGAAGATAATGATTGATTTATTCTAGAAGTGTTAAGAAACTTTGAAATAAGTTTAGTTATATTTGAATGAGTAATATAAATGTACGTGCTTAATTAAAACATAAAAATGTTTAAAAATTATACGTAATGTAAGTGAGGTGCGTGGTTGTGTTATTGTGTTGTGTGTGTGTGTGTGGTGTGTGTGTGTGGTGTGTGTGGTGTGGTGTGTAAATCTGTGTGCAAATGTAATACGTCATGTGTGTAAGTAAATCTGGTGTGTTTGATGTGTAATAAATCTGTGTGAGTGTAAGGTAAATCTGTGTGAGTGTAGTAAATCTGTGTTGTAGTGTTAGTGTGAAATGTAGTGTCATCGGACAAATTGTAAGATGTCCATAGTCGAATGTGTGTATAGTATCATAGGTGAATGGTGTGGTGACCGCATGTGTAATAATTTGTAAATGTAAGTGTCTATGGTAACAATGTAAGTGTCATAAGTGAAATGTTGTATAAGTGTTCATAGTGAATTGTGTGTATACTTTAAGTGCCATGTGTTTTTGTGGCGTGTTGTGCTGTGTTGTGTGTGTGTATGTGTGTGTGTGTGTGTGGTGTGTGTGTGTGTGTGTCGTGTTCTAAATAATAATAACAATAGCATGAAGTAAATAACACTAAGTATATAAAAATAAATATAATAAAATATATAAAAATAAAAATAAAATAAATAAAATAATAATAAAAATACAATAGAGTAATTAAAAAGCAATAAAACACTCTCAATTAATAAAATAATATGAGTAAGCAGAAAAGCGAAAGTTAAAACAAGTAAAGCAGCAAAGTTAAAGCAGTAAGCAGAAGAGCTTAAAGCAGTAAAGCACGAAATTGTTAAGAGCAGTATAAGCTGATTAGAAGCAGTCAAGCAGTAAAACAAAAGCATACTACCCCCTTGTTGCTTTGAGTCAACCTCTATTGATTTACTGATTAACTGCTTTAGGTAATGTAATGTTTTAATGAATAGTGGAGTAAAGAAGGGCAGCAATGGGTCTGGAGTCAGTGCTCCTGAATTGAACCTAGTTAAACATGAGCTAAAGCAGTATAAAACAAAAGTTAAAGCAGTAAAGCAGAATGTTAAAGCCAGTAAAAACATGAGTTAAAGCATAAAGAAAGTAGTAAAACAAAAGCATACTAATCCCCCCCTGGTGTTAGGTCACCCTTCTATGATGCGAGGGGTACTGCTTTACAGGTATGTTTTTAATGAATATGTTCGAAGGTTAAATGCAGTTATAAGACATATAAGTAAAACAGTAAATACATGAAAGTTAAAGCAGGATAAATCGTAAAACAAAAGGGCATACTGATTCGCCCCCTAGGTGTTAGTTAACACCTCAATTGATTTACTGTTACTGCTTTAAGTCATGTAATGTTAATAAATATGTGATATTATAAAGCAGTAAAACATATGAAGTAAAAAGCATAAAACATGAGTTAAAGCAGTAAAGCATGAGTTATAAGCAGTAAAACGTAAACGAAGCATACTAATCCCCTGAGGTGTTTAGTAACACCTCTATTGACTTTACTGATTTACTGCTTTAAGGTCTGTAAAGTATATGTTTTAATTAAAAAAATGTTCTAAGTGCCTAAAAAATTAGGGTGGGCTAAAATTGACCCACGGAAGACCAAAGGGTTGTCGTGTGTTTATACATGTGTTACTTAGTGTAAATTAATGTTAATAAGTAAGGATTAAAAGTGTCGTTCATAGGAGAGAAGTGTAATGTGTATTTGTGACCGCTTGTGTATAAGTGTAAATGTAGTTCTAATGGTAAATGTAAAGTTGTCATATGAAATGCGTGCTAAATTGTGGTCATAGTGAATGTGTGTATAAAGTTGTCTTGTGTGAATTGTGTGTGTGTGTGTGTGTCGTGTTGTTGTGCGTATAAATGAGTTAACAAAATTAATGTGTATAAGATAATGTTGTGTGTCGTGTGTGTGTGTGGTGGTGTGTGCTGTGTGTGTGCATCGGATGGATAAAAAAGTTACGGATCGTCCATGCGAGTCATGTTCCTACATGAACTCATGTTAGCAACAGATACTACCAAAGGCTAGGCATCAGTTACCTGGATGAGCTCAAGGCGGGTGGAGGCTAGGTGCAAGGAGTAGGATAGGTGTAGGCCAGGTGTAGGTGTAGGCTAGGTTAAGTTAGGTTGTTAGGTTTAGGTTAGGTTAGCGTGAGTTAGTATTTAGGTAAGGTCAGGATATAGGTAGGTTTGAGGCTAGGTGTTAGTTTGTGTGTAATATGCGGTATTCCGGCGGTTAATGTCGAATATCATGGTCAAACATGTTAATATATAATATAATATTATTAAATATATATATATATTAATATATATATAAATATATTATCCTTATATATATATATATATATATATATATATATATTATATATACTATATATATATAATATATATACCTATATATCTCGTCTCTCTCTCTCCTCTCTCTCTCTCTCCTCTCTCTCTCTCTTCTCTCTCTCTCTCATCTCTCTCCTCTCTCTCTCGTCTCTCTCTCTCCTCTCTCGCTCAAACCTAATACTCAAGAATAACATTGATGTTCTCGATTCAAATTACGTTACGGTCAAGATAATTAAAATATAACATTAATAATAATTCATAAAATATGAATAAAAATAATTTCAAATAAAAGATAATTTTTCGATATTAAGAGAATAATTAAGCACGGAACGGTCTGCCGACGTTTTAGAATTTTTCTTTTGTGCATTACGTTGGCGATGGGATCGGTTTCCGTTTGGGGGGTGAAGTTCGTCAGGAGGCGGAGTATTTTTGTTAGTTAGTACAAAAATAAAATAAAATAATAAAAATACGTAAATTAAGAAAAGTATATCTTCTATTATAAATTCTTTAACTAATTAAATTCAATTAAAAAAGGATTCAATAATCAAATTTTATACGATATCTCAAATAGGTTTAAAAGTGTAATTCTATTCGAGAATGTAAACCGGCAAACGAACTGTCTCGACCTCTCAACTGCTCTCTCTCTCTTCTCTCTTCTCTCTCTCTCTCTCTCTCTTCTCTATATATATATATATAATATATATATATAATTATATTATTATATATATATTATTATATAATATTTATATTATCTATTATTATATATTATATATAATATATAATATATATAATTATATAATTATTATAATTATTATAGGAATCACGGACTCGGGTAAATTGACCTGATTCAAAATATCTCATTATCCAGATGCTCATCGTCTTGGTCCTGGGGACTAAAGGCATAAAGTTGGGACCGCGTGTAAGTGCTCGTATCCTTCGGTGGCTATATATTTTTGATTATAAACCGGGAAAGAACTCGAACAGCTGAAGACGAAAAGGCTTGAGGTGGTAAGGAAGTTTAAGTGTAGATGTAAATGTCGGTGAAAAGTCGTGAGTCATGACCACAGTGCGCACAGGTGTGGTGGTGTGTGTGTTGTTGTGTGTGTGTGGTGTGTGTGGTGTGTCTGATCTCTGTAATCTATATCATATGCATATATATATATATATACACAAAATATAGTATATATATATAATATATATATATATATATATATATTATATATATATGATATTATTAAAACTTGCGACGGGCGATCTCGGGCCAGTGGAAGGCACTTGCGGAATTTGTGCACCAACGCGAACGATTAAACGCGACCACAGACGGATGCTTGCGACGACTTACTGCGCGAAACGCGAACGATGAATTTTGCGATTGCATCCTGACGATGAAAATAAACTTAACAAACGCTTTATATAACATAATGACGGACGCAAGTCCAACAAGGGTATTCAATTAAAAAAAATTTTAAAAAAAAAAAAAAAAAAAATAAAAATAACAATAATAAAAAAAAAAAAAAAAAAAAAAAAAAAAATCTAAAAATAATAATAAAAAATAAATAATAAAATCTAAAAAAAAAAAAAAAAAAAAAAAAAAAAGAAACATCCCAGAAGGTCAGCCTGAGTAAAAAATTCGGCCCAAAAGGTCAAGGTCAGGTAAAAATTACAAGGCCAAAAATGACGCCAGCGTCAGTCAAGGTCAAAAGGTCAAAAAATACAGTTCACTATAACGGGGTCATGAAAAAGAGTCCAAAATGGATCCCCTCTACTTATCATATTATATATTAGTATTATATAATATTTATATATAATATATAGTATATATTATTATATATATAATATTATAGTATATATATATATATATATATAATATATATATATAAAATTATATATTATATAAATGGTACTTTAGGAAATAAACTGTTCTTCGGCATCACGGAGAAATTTTTGCAACTGCTTCATTTGTTTTTAAGCTCATCCTTTGATAAATTTTTATCAAAATTCCCCTGCGCGGTGCGCATGAATTCGAGCTGCTCGTTTAAAGTGTTTTAATCAAATTTAAAACTAGTTGCCGTTATTTGCATATGTATTATCATAATATGGTGAGCAAAGGTGTCCTTCTTTCTAGTCTTTAGCTTCTAAGCTTCTAGCTTTCCATGCTCCGCAATTATATGTAAGATGTCAACCTACCCGAAAGATTAACGCCATTTATATATAATAATAATTATATATATATAATATATATATATATATATATATATATTATATAATATATATATATATTATATAAATATATATATATATATATCAGTAATATAATATATATATATATATATATATATATATATATATATATATTATGATATAATATATATATAATATATTATTATATATATATATATTATATATATATATATACTATATAAATAATAAATAATATATATATATATAGTATTATATTATATATATATATATATATATATTATACTACTATAATATATATATATTATTATATAATCTAATTAATAATTATATATAATATAATATATATTTATTATATATATAATATATATATATGATATAGTTATATATATATAATAAATCTATAAAGTTCTAATATATACCTTCTTTTTATAATATGTTTAAGTAGAAATTTGATGAAAATTTTAAAAATAACAATTAATAATATATTTTAATTAATAAGTATTATATAATAATATATATATATTAATTATATATATATATTATTATATTATATAGTTAGCTAGTTGTTTAACCCACGAACTCTCTATCTCATGCTTTGAGGACGTAAAATTAAACTACTGCTGTAAGGTTTTGGTTCAGCGTTAAATTGTTGTTAACATGCATTTCCTAACCAATGTGACAATTAAATTGCATAATCTTAAAGCCTCCGTGAGCTTGTTTTACGTAACAAATATGACTCGGATCTTCTTATGTCTAGAAAACGTAGGAGAATGAGTAGAGAAGAGAGAAGAGAGATGAGAGAGAGAAGAGAGAGAGAGAGAGAGAGAGATGAGAGATTGAGAAGAGAGGAGAGAGGCAGGAGATGATTTTGGTAGTGTTTAAATTAGGATAGATTGCTTCTGGTTGTATGTATTAAGTTTGGCTATTGCTTTTTGTTGCGTGAATATGTGTGGTATTTGACAGTGTAGGTGGTACGTTTACTATGCGGTAAAACTGTATAAATATTTGACAAGAAAATCTTGCAGACTGAAGGCAATTTTTTGTGGTCCGATCCATCAGGTAGCCAGATTCGAGAATTTGAACTCTCCCTCTGCTCCCGCGGAGATGAAAATTACGATCTCAAGACGTGGAGATAACGACTAGCTTTTAACTTGTCCGTCCTAAATCGAGAAACGACGTCAGCTTTCTACTTTCCGTGAGCTCACAATGACTTATTTATATAATTGTGGAACAGCAGTGAATGACAAGAGCCGGTGCGGATATTTTCGATATCTTGAGTCTTGACCACATATAAAATGTTCAAATATTGCCTTGCTGCCTGCACCATCAATTGATCGCTGTCCAGTCCAGATAAGTCACGTTTTATTTTTCTCACTCTTGACTATAGTTATTCAGTAGTATGTATCCTCAAGATTTTTACTTCCCGCGCTTTTGCTTTCCAACAGTCCACTAAATTCAAGTAATCTCTCCTCATATCTAATTGAATTATATGAACTCTATATTTTGCTTTTGATTACTTTTTTTTTCCTATTTATAAATTTTAAATTAGAAATTAAAAAATTTACAAACAACATATAATTTTTTTTGGGGGGATTTTCTTAATAATTTCGCAGGGGGGTTCAGCACCCTCAACCTCTCTCCTTGGATACAAATTACATGCTTTTACAATAAAGATATATATTATATATATATATATAATATATATATATAATTATATATTAATTATTATTATATATATATTATTATTTATATATATATAAATAGTATTAATATATAATTTATAAATATATATATATATTATATAATTAATATTATATATATATATATAATATTATATATTATATATATAATATATAATATATTATATATATAAATGAATAAAAGTATTTGGATAATATATAATTTGGCAAGATGAAATTCACAAACGGCAAAACAATTGAGTGATCTTCGCCTTTGGTATTTTGGACTACCTGATGAGAAAAGTAATTTTGGATCCCATTAAAATTGCTTCTGCTGATCATCAAAATACTTGTAACTTTGAATAGTCTTAGAAAGCAACGATTTTGGAAAAGCTTTTTTTGTTCCAATAAACTTATACCAAAATTTCTGAGATATATGTTGGCGTCCTAATGAGTAATATTAAATAAATGTCTTTTATTTTCAAGGTTCAGAACATGTAAGAAGAATTTAATTCCAACTGTTTACTTTCAATCTTCAAATAGATTTATAATTGAGTGGGTGTGGTCATCTGTGCATGACTTGCAAACTACTGAAAATGGGATTAAAGTTCCAGACAGAATCTAATTTTCAATCGAAATGTTCAAGTATGTATTTTTATATCTTATTATTTCATAAGCTCACAAAATTGAACAACTTTAAAATCACTCTGAACATGCGACATATTATAACTACGTATTATATTCACCATTTCTTTCATAATAGTTTAAGTTATATTGGTCATTAAACTGTTAACTGTTAATCGTAAAAATCGAAGTTAATGCCTTAATTATAATATATTTAATTAATGATATTATATTTAATTATATAATATTGTTTTATTTATAAAATATATATTATAAGTATTATATTTATATAAATACGGAAAGAGTTGATTAATTATTATTTATACAATACAATAATTAATAATTATTTAATTATATATTATATTATTATACTTATTTAATTATAATTATATATTATTATTTAATTATTATATAATTATTATTAATAATTATTATAATTATTGATAATTTTTATTAATCATTATTATGGAATGAGTTATATATCATGTTAATGGATTATAGATTGGTTTAATTTTTTGTATTAGAAAGATTAATATTAAAATATATGTATATTATTATTATAGTATGAAATGTAAATAGATTTTTCCTGTTGAAAAATTCCTATATTGTCAATAATTCGGGGCAAAATAGACGAGGACGAGAGCGGATGAGAACAAATATGACTGTTTGTGCGGAGAATATGAGGATATAACGATAATCGTCCAATACCTAATCTATCATAAATAGAGAGCCTTTATTCTTTAAGTTAAAGAGATATATACTTCATATATACTATATTGTAAATTAATATATATACGTATATAGGTATTTGGCAACGATAAGATATAGACTATTAATATATAAAACATGATTTCTAAGTCATTTAATAAGTGAGTTATATTTTTTAACTTTATTACAATAAAGAAAACAAGATTTTCTCATAGTATACTTGCTAAATTATATATATCAATAGTAGAGAAAGAAGTATAATGTAAATATTTTAGGATTCAAATTATTCACATTATTATTAAATAAATTAAATTATGAATACAAACTTTACAAAGGGAGATAACAACTATAAAAACATAATTATATATATATATAATAGTCAGGACATTATATCGAGTTTATTGTGTATTTAGTTTTTTATATATTCTTATCGTATAAGTAATATATATAAAGGTATATATAGGTATATAAAAAAATAATAATAAACTTTTTTATAAACTTATAAAATAATTCTAGTGCCCGTGGTCACTGTTCGGAGGATTCAGAAGTAATTACTATGTTTAGTATAATAATTAAGCACATATCATATATTTAGGGTTATTCCATTTTAGTGGAAGGAAAGTTATATATAATTGTACGCTCTAACTATAGATATTAAGAGGAGAGTTATTGTATATTTATATACTAATCAAATAGTAAGACATATTATAAATATATTTAATAGTATTATATAAACCTTAAGAAATTATGCAACACAGATAATTATAACAAAAAGTTAAAAAGTATATATGGCAGACATTTTAGCTATGGGATTAAATTAATATAAGGATGAAGAATAATAAAATCACATATAATAAAGAATAATATACGATAGCTCCCTCTAATAATAGGTGTTAAAATTGGCTAGGTTGTTTTAAATCTTATGTGTCAAGTTGGTACAATATTCAATCATATAAATTTTACACGTTAATATTGATAGAATGTGTTTAACAAAGTATTTATTTATTCACGGATTATATAATCGAAAGAATATTCATAATAAATTTAAGCACTAGAATAGGTCAATGAGTAGTAAATTGTTTCATTAATATGAGAGCTATAAAGACTTATTGATATATTTTGACCTGTTTCATATCTGACGTGTACAGGACACATAAGTATACCTACCTAGTATGCCTGATTAAGCAGGACATGTAATTGTATGGTACAAAATTAATGTTAAAGATTATTTTATTGACCGTACATTTATCCTTCATTTTCCTTGTATAATATACAGGATCAACTTCGATGTAACTGAAAAATAGGTTATAACTTTTACTGTAATATATTAATAAGGATCTAAATATATGATGGGGATAGTATTAAGAATACGGGAATAAGAAAATGTTAAAAAAAATTATCTATTTATATTTAGGTAATGATTTTTTGCAATGCAGGAACTGACAATATAATTTAGTATATTAATGATTTAGTAAATGTTTTTTGCATATGCAGGAATACAATGACCAATCAACAGAGCAGGATATATTGGTAACATATTACTTAACGCTAAGTACTACGACATTATAGTAACTTCTATTCTTATTTCTACAAATAAAATATCTTCTTGTCTTATGTTATCCAGAGATCAATTATTTTAAAAATTGTCATAACACATCAAAAATATACAATAGCTAGAAATTATTCAACAGAACAAAAAGAAAATTGAACATTATATTATTTAGTGAAAGAATGGAATGACGATTATTCGTCAACAATTTCATCTAGGCGGAACATGATGAAAACAAAAGAAACGTCAGATAAATGGAGTTCATAATAAATATAAATTTAGATATAGCATATATATAATATAATATAGATAATATAGTAAAATAAATATAACTTTATCGATGATAATATCATCGATTACTTTTAAATTATATCATTATATATAAATCAGATATATATAGTTAGAAAATTTTCTGTTAAATATAGAATGATAAAAATGTAATATAATAATATATACAATTAAATTATATAATATATATACCTCTCGAATATTTATTTGAAAAGAAATAATAAGACAAAATAAAAAAATAACAACAAAATTAAAATAATAATGATAATAGTAGACATCAATGTGGAGTATAATAAAGAGTCATAATTTACATGGAAAAATCGATAAAGAAAAAGTTATGAATTTAAAATACATTAAATTAATAATTGAGAATACTATATAATATAATAATTACTAATAATAATAAGATCTAATAATAATATTAATAATTAATATTTAATAAATTATATTACATAATATAATAATATACTAATAGTATAATATATATCAGTGAGAGTAATTACTAGGCGCTTGAAATAAGTAGATAAATATAGAGTAATATAATTAAATAGTACTAAAGTTATTTATCAGTATTTTAAATAGTAGTATAATATATATATTATACTATTATATATAATATATATTAATAAATATATAATATATATATATACGTATATAGTATATATATTATATATATACCTATATCCACATAATATATACTATATATATAGTTTAAATAAAATATAACTATATAGCTAACACTTAAATCATAGCTATATACCTATACAGCTATATAATAATATAATTATTATAGTATATTATATATTACTATAGATATAATAGCAAAAAAATAAATACCTCATACCACTAATATACAATATAATATATACATACATATATAGTATATATATATTACTATAATATTAATATATATAGCTAGAACCTAGAATAGCTATAATACCAGATATTACGTATATATATATATAATATCCTATACTAGTTATTTATATATTAAGTATAATATGTTCTTGAAGAAGTAGGTAAGAAGTATACTAATAGTCCTATATATAATAACTACTACTACTACCTCATACTACTAAAAATTATCAGCTATATGACGTATATGACTATATGAATGTATGGCATTTTTACTAATATATACTCTACTATAGTCTATATATATACTTATATATACTGTAGGTACTAAACAAATATTCACTTATAGCTAAATCTTTCGCTATTTATATTATAAGTAAATATAACTTATATATGTATACAGTACTATAATATATAATACTACATGATATGTAATAAGATAATTTACACTCAAGAATACGCTTTAGTCAGGCTTATAACTTTATTGCATTAAAGAACAACATGTCGAAAAATTTCATAATACAATATGATTATATAACTTAGGAAAGTAATGTTAACACTGAACAATTTTATACAGTATACATGAAAAATTTTAAAACAAAAAATAGTTTTACACGAATAGTGGACTAGATAATTACGCATCTAGATATAAATCAACTGGATATATAACCTAGTACGCAATATGAGTGACTCTTTTAAGAGCACTTAAAATGCTAACATCACTATTTTATGTTAATGACATCCTTTAATAAGAGGCGAAAATAAAAGAATTTAAACTGAACGCTCGCGACGCGATTCAGTTAGAATATAGTTAGGTGAGGCTGTTGGTTCTCTATGTATAGTATATATTATTTGTTATTCATTATTATTATATTAATTATATACTTCCAAACGAAAAATACATTATTTAAATAAATATTATATATATTCAATATGAGTATTTATAGAATATAGCATCATATCTATTATGGTTTTAAGATATACCAATCCCAAATATTTATTAGATATTATATTATATTAACATTAAATATTTTTAATATTATATAATCAGATTATTTATTTAATATTATTTATCAATATTATTATTATTAGTTATATTAGTATTATTTATTATTAATTTATTGGTTTATTTGAATATATTGATTATTAACAACAACATTCATTCTTTATTGCTATAATCAATTTATTGATTAATATTATTATGTAAATTAAGTAGGCGAAACCTTATCTTTGGATATTGAGTTACTATATATTATATAACTATGTTATATATTTCATAAATTATTATATTTAATATTATATAATTATTATATTTAATTAAATTACCTATTATTATTAATGATTATTATTATTATTTTAGATTATTATTATACAATATTAACTTATTATTAATATACTCCATCCATTACCCATCATTACTATTAATAATACTTATATATTAAATATATAATTTATATTAAATTTTACATTAATTTAAATTAAATAAGAATAATATAGTATATATTAATATACTATTATATTAATATTAAATAGATATAATATATATATATATATATATACATATATTATATATAATTCTATAATAATTATTAATTATCATATTATACTAAAGAATATTCATATACAGTATATGAGTAATTTCTCGTTTTATCATTTTATATAATATTCTAAATTTACTATATACATCCGTATATATATATTATATACTATACTATATGAAATATAGTTATATAATATAACTGATATAACTATAATTAGTATATATATATATATATAATAATAAATATAATTTAATCGTTAACGTTAATATATATAAATATTACTGTATATATACTACCTATATATTATTATAGTACCTATATATACCCTTATATAATGGTACTATATATACTATACTATAGTATAACTATACTATTTTATATTAACTTAATTTAAATATATAATATACATGTAACATATATACCTATATATATATATATATATACTTATATAGTATTATATAAGTATTATATGGATAGTATATTATATATATATTAATTAAATTATATTAAGGTATAGATACATTTCTAATATATATAAAATATAATATTAATATAATAATATATAATACTAATATATATATAATTATATAATATAAATATATTAAATAATTATATATAATTATATATATATTTATCATAATATATATATATACTATATAATTATTAATATATATATATATAATATATAATAATATATTATATTATAATAATTATTAAAATTATAAAGTTATATATTATATAATATCTATATTTATAGTAATTATATATTATATTAAATTATATATTTAATGATATATATATATATTTAATTATAATATATTTAATATATAATATTAATTATAATATATATATTACTATATATAATATATATATAATAATAATATTAAAGTATTATAGTTATTATTAATATCATAGTATAATAATATATTAATATATATTAATATTATACATATAATACATATTAGTAGGGCATCACTAATATATATAATATCTTATATAATATATTAATATTGAATATATATATATATATTAAGCATTTATAATTTGAGTTAATTAATTAAATATAACAATTGTAATATAATATATTTACGCTTATACTCAATTTTTACCCTATAGTACTGGGTCTTCGAAAACCTGCAAATATCGTTTTAGAAATCAGTAAGCGTGGCACTCTAAATAAGATACATGTATGCAGAAAATCTCATATTAGCAAAATGCGCTATTTATAAAAATATCATATTCCTTTTAAGAGACGAGATAAAGCGGAATAGAATAATCAGACTTCACAATTATCAATCTCAATAACGAAAGAAATTATTCTATATATTATATATATATCAGTACTATATATATTTATATATTATATACATTAAATAGAGTATGTAGTATTATATATATATTAATATAATATTAATATATATAATTTAATATAATATTAAAATAAGTTATATATATCAATTTCAAGTTTATAATTTCTTCTTTTTATGATATTAACTTCTATAAATAATCTAGAAATTTTCTAAATTTAAACTTTATTTTAACGTGACATATCATAATCTAAATAGAATAAAAAAATAAAAAATTAAATAAAGATGAATATAATGTACTCACACCCTAATGGGGGAAAAACAATAACAACCCCCTCTCCTCACTATCACATATATAATAATAATTAATAATAATTAATAATTAATTAATAAATAATAATAATAATAATAATAATCAATAATGAATAATAATAAGAATAATGATAAATAAATATTATAAATATTAGTAAATAATATATTAATATTAATAAATATAATAAATAAACTTCAAATCTATATAATATATAATTAGACGTAGATTGTATAATAAAATTATATAATAATAAATTCATGAATAATTTCAAAGATACTAATAAATAATACATAATTAAATTAAAAAATTATTATAAATAAAGTATTAACTATTAAAAAATATAATAGTAATTAAATAGATAAATTAATAATCAATATAATATTTATAAAAATTATCAATAAATATACTAATATATAAATATAATAATAAATAATATATAATATCTATTTATAATATATATTATAATATATATTAATATATATAGTATAATATTAATATATATAATGATAATATATATTAATAAAATGATAAATATATTATTATTTTGTTAAAATCGGAATGGAAAATTATATTTTGATGAAGTAATGTAATAGATCGGCTTAAAAATAATTGGTCAAGAGGAACAACTTAGGTAATAAAAAACTGAAAAAAAAAAAAAAATTGTTTGAAAGTTTTAATTTAGGGTTTGTACTTGAACTCGTAGTTGAAATTATAGAACGAGAGATAAGATAGAGAAGGAGAGGAGGAGAGAGAGAGAGAGAGAGAGAGAGGAGAGAGAGTGAGAAGAGAGAGAGAGAGATGCCAAGGAAGAGCAGAAGTAATTAAAGAAGATGAACTGAGGAAGAAAAGAGAATATAGAACGATATGAGTAAAATTTTTTTTAGAGTGTTTCATCCTATGTAAAGTATCAGTCTAGATTTGATAAGTGCAATTATATAATATATATTAATATATATAAAGTATTTATATATAATAATAATATATAGTTATAAATATATATATATATTGATATAGTAATATAAGTACTTATAATATATATATAATATATTATTAGTATTTACATAGCATCTGATAATATATATTAATATAATATATTTTTTAAAAAAATTATAGATATCTATCAGTTTAATAAAGAATTTAATTTAATAGATTATAATTTTGTATATCGAATTATATTATAATATATTATAATATATATTAATACTGGTATAGGTATAATATGAATAATATAGTCGGGGAGTTATATATATATAATAATACTATAATATATTATAATAACTTATATTATATAATAAATCTCAGACATATCCATCAATAGAAGAAAGATGAAATTAAATTCAAATGATTTATATATATATGGTATATATATATATATTATATATATATATATTATATTATACAGTATCAAAGTATACAGGGTTGGATACCTTCATTTTATATAATAAGTAATTTAAATATATATTAATTATTAAATTAGAATAAAATATATATAATATATATATATAATATATATAATTAGTATTTATAATGTATATATATATATATAATATATCGTTAATAACAATAATATAGTATATAAAGTATATCAAATATATATATATTAATATATATATTATTATAGTTAATATATAATATTATATTAATAATATAATATATATAATATATATATATTATATATGGCCAGCATTTTAAGTGATATAGTTATATATATAATATATATATATAATATATATTATATATATATATTTAATAATATATATTATTATTTATATAATAATGGTAATTATGTATAATTATTATATTAATAACGTATATTGATTATATATTAATAATTAATTATATTATTATGTGATAGTATAATAATAATAATTTATATGTAATTAAATATAGTATGCTTACTACTATACTATATGTGGCTAATATATATATTGATTTGTACTAATTTCACGAAATGTTGAATTTTTGATATAGTATATTGATGAGAATTTTCGATTCGATATAGTGATGGGAATTTTCGATTTAACCCGCACTTGTTTGTCATTTCTCTTACCTTATATATACATTTATTCATTTTATAAATAAACAGCATAATGTTAGCTTTGTTCACATTTATATATCGGATACAGACACTAAATCCTCAAAAATTAGAATATCTTTATTTTCTATCTACATATTTAAGGGTAGCTAATATATAAATTCTTATATAATAGCATACTCATTTGAATATTTACGAAAGTATATTGGATTTCTCAAATAGAAGTTATAACCAAATAAGCCAAAGCAATTGATTGATAGTTAATAGCTGGTAGAGTATGGTATTGACACAGGTATGTAATGTGTCAACATTATATGGTCACTATATAAAATATAGTAGTCATATGAAAATCTGGAGTTATTATTTAAGTAGAATCACAAAGCAGACGTGTAGATAATATAAAACTTAGGTATATTCTTCGCGTTCCTCCTGTAACACAAGTGGAATATAGATGCACTATACTTTAGTCAGTTGAGGGAGCTTATCCGCTGGTGGATAATTTTTTAGTTATGAAGTCTGTCGAGTACCTATTTAGACCGTTGGCTATAACCTTTTGAAACAAGTTCCTGCGAATTATAAATAGGTACTGACATATCCTTATCCATTATCACACTATATGTAATGAATATAAAAAAAAAATTATGGACCTTTTATGTTAAGACGGAAGCATTTAATTATTTATTTATCATTATATAGAGAATTTGTGATACTGAAGTAGGTAGGAGAGGATTTATAGTATCTATATATACATTAACTTATATATTATAAGATATTTTTTCTTCGTTTTATATAAGTTATTGGTCCTTTTGTATATAATCAAGAACTGAACCTATATAAATGAATCAAAAGATATATATAGACAAAATATAATTATATATATAGTTATATTATATATATATTAGTATATATTAATATATATAAATATATATATATATATATAAGTGACAAAGAAGATATATACTGTGCGTAGTACTTTTACAGTATAAGTCGTCTATTCTTAAATATATATTTTATAATAAGCGGATTAGTATAGATATATAATATACATATATAATTATATAATATATGTAGATAATAAATAATATATATAATAATATTAGTATATATATAATAATATTACATATCCGTCTTAGAGACAATATATGTACAAGCTATCACTATAATATATATATAATACTAATATAATAGTATTATATATATATAATACTATATATAATATATATATAAGTAATATTAAGTATATATATATATATATAATAGATATATATAGTATATTAGTTATATAGTATATACATATATATATATATAAATATACATATATAAGTATAATATATAAGTATATATAATATAATAATATATATATATCATATATATATTATTATATTATTCTTAATAAATATATATACATGGGTAACATTTATTTCTCAAAATAAATATAAGACGGTAAATTCATTCAAAGGAGCCTTACTCTACCGGGAATGTCATCTGTTAAACCTGTCTGAAATTATACAATCGTATTGGAAAACATAAATTAACTAATAATAATAATAGAGTAATAATAATAATAATCGATATAATAAAAAATAAGAAATAAATAAATTAAGATAATAAAATAAGAAGAATATAATAAATATAGAATAATGATTTCAGAAACAATGATACAAACAAGTTAAAAGATAGAATAATAATAAGAAACAAATAATAATTAATAATATAAAGAATATATAGATAATAATAATAATAATAGTATGAATAATAGGAGCTGATCATAATGGTATAATACTTTAATATTAGCAGTAAATAAATAATTATGAATTAATAAACAAAATATGGTAATAAGTAAGAATAAATATATGTAATCTAATAAAGAATAAAATAATAATAATAAAATAATAAAATAATAATAATATAGTAACTAGTAAAAGTAAAGGAATCTAAACGTCTATAATATCTTTCATAGAAAAGTATTTGAGTGAAGCATAGGCCTTTTACATCTATGCTGCAACTTTTGGCTCATTAATGATATTATTATTATTATAATATTATTTATTAGTATATATTATTATTATATTATCATTATTGCTCTACACCAAAAGACTTTTCTGCTGTTCTAGGTTCTATGATTTTAATTTCTCGCTGCAATAATTATTAGTGAAGAATATTATTATATTATTATATTGATATATATTATATTATATTATTAATTAATTATTTATTATTATTATTATTATATTATTATTATTATAATTATTATATATTATTTTTATTAATTGTTATTTGTTATTAATATTTATATTATTATTACTATTTTATTAATTAGAGGTAATATACAAAAATAATTGAATCTGATAATTGGACATTTACATATTATTATTATTATAATTATTATTTATTATCATTATATATTATTATTAATATTAATTATTATATTATATTTATATATTATTAGTTTAATAAGTGAGAAAAGACAGAAGAAGAAGAAAGAAGAAGAAGAAAGAAGAAGAAGAAGAAGAAGAAGAAGAAGGAAGAAGAAGAAGAAGATAGAAGAAGAAGAAGAAAAGAAGAAAAGAAGAGAAGAAAAGAAAAGAAGAAAAGAAAAAAAAAGAAAAAGAAGAAGGAAGGGACGAGGAGAGTAAGAAGAAAAAGAAGAAGAAAAGAGAGAAGAAGAAGAAGAGAAGAAGAAAAGAAAACACAAAAAGAAGAAAAGAAGAAGAAAAAAAGAAGAGAAAAGAAGAAGAAGAAGAAGAAGAAAGAAGAGAAGAAAAAAGGAAAAAAAGAAGAAGAAGAAGAAGAAGAAGAGAAGAAGAAGAAGAAGAAGAAGAAGAGAAGAAGAAAAAAGAAGAAGAAGAAGAAGAAGAGAAAAGAAAAGAAGAAGAACGAAGAAAGAGAAGAAGAAGAAGAGAAGAAGAAAGAAGAAAAGAAGAAAGAAAGAAGAAGCAGATAGAAGAAAGAAGAAGAAGAAGAAGAAGAAGAGAAGAGAAGAAGAGAATATTTGAATTTCAAAACAATTATTCAGAAAGAGCATATACATAATAAATTTAACTTAAATTAACATTTTTGTAATATACGACAAAAATAATGAGATCAAATTAATCAGGGGTGCAACTAATGCAACAAAATATTGTAACCTTAAAATCAAAAAATAAATTACTATTAAAAATAAAATGCTTCGAACTAAAAAATAAACTTGTAACCTAACAATTAAAATACACATAACGCAATAGTCTAAGAAGGACTAGCTTTAATTTTGATCAAAATATACGTGCTAAAAATATCACAAACTAATACAATAGTAATACACATTCAAACAAAAGTAAACCTAATATAATTGGTAATTAATAATGAAAATATAATAGATAATAGATAATAATATATAATAAATAAATGATAATATAATAACTAAAATAAAATAATAAAAATAAAATGAGAAATAAAAAAATAATAATAGATAATATAAAACAATAATAAACAATAATAACAATAAAATAGATAATAATATAATAAATAATAAAAATAATAATAAATAATAAAATATAATAAGAACAATAAACTAATAAAAAATAAAATAAAATAATATTAAAAAAAATAATAAAGTTATTAATAATAATAATTACAATAATAATAAATAAGCAAAACTAATATATAGTAATAACAAACATTAACCATAATAATACAATTAAAAAGCAATATAATGAATGATACTAATTATGTCAAAGAAACTTTAATATTTTTAAAGATAAAGAAAGCAAATTTTATCAATACAAAAAATCAAAGAATGAATAATAATAAGAAAAGATAAGAAGGAATAAAAAAAATTGGAAAATAAAACGTATGATTAGGAGTCATTTTGAATGAAGAAAAGAATAAAAAAATACTAATAATAACAATAAAGATGAAAAGAAGTAAAATATAATAATATATAAGATAGAAATAAAAAATGAAATATAAAATAATCAATTATATTAATAATAATAAATAATAAGAATATGAATAAAGATAAAGAATAAAAATATAATCTATAACTGATAATAATAGAATAATAAAATAATAATATAAAAATGATGATTAAATAAAATATAATAATATAATATAACTGAAATAAATAATACAAGAATATTTAAAAAAAAAACTACTGATAATATAAAGAAAAAAAATAATAATAAAATAATAACAAAAAAAATAATAATAATAATAATAATAAATAAAAAATTATAGAAATTTAAGGTTTCTAAAAAAATAAAGTAGGAAGGAATGAAATTTTTAATAAAAAATAATATAATAATAATAATAATAATACATATATTATAAGTTATAATATAAAAATAATAAAATAATAATAATATAAATAAAATTATGATAATAAATATTAATAATAATACTAATAATAAGAGAAAAGAATAAATATCAAAAAATAAGAAATTAAGAATATAAAATAATTAAATGGATATTAAGCATAGTCTAAACCTAATAAAATAAATAACAATAACAATGAGAAGAAAATATAAATATAATTAAAACAATAATAAAAAAATATATAAAAGAATAAGAATAAGAAAGGTAAATAATAAAAAAAATACAAAGAAAATAAAATAATAATAATAATAATAGAAATAAGAATAAATGAATAATAATACATAAAAAATATAATAAATAATAAAATGATAATAATAATAATTACAAAATATAGATAAAATAAAATAAAATAAAAAAGAATAATATAATAATAATCAAATAATAATAATAATACGCTAAGATTTAAAAAAAGAATCGCTGAGTGGTTTTATAATATTATCAGAAAATAAATTTTATTTTCCTAGCAAAAGAATAGTATGAGAAAAAAAAATAATAATAATATTAAAATATAATAAAATAAAAAAGGAAAATAAGATAAAAATAAAGAGAATTAACATAAGAAATTTGCAAGATAAAGAATTAAATAGAGATATATAACAATAAAATGGATGCTTAAAGGGGTAATTGAAGAAAATAATAAAAAATAATATAATAATCAATGAATATATAAAAGATAATATAATAATAATAATAATAATAAAATAATAAATAAAAAATAATAATAATGAATAAATTAATAAAAAGATAATAAAATAAAGATAATGAAGTAGACAAGCGTCCTTGTGAAAACATATGGACAGGTCCATTCCTATTTCAGGCCGAAGCAAACTGGATAGATGGTAATTAAACATAACCCAGTGCAGATAGGACATGAGTTAAGAAGTTCAAAAAAAAATAAAATAAAACACATTATATCAGCCCGCAAATGAATCGACATGTGATTATAAATGTATATCATCACAATTGAAATTTCTACCAAAGACACATGAGCTCTCTCAACACAAAAATGACCTCGACACACACCACGAAATTTTAATCAGATATAATGTGTTATTGAAAAAATATATAATATTATATATTATATAATAAAATATATATATAATAATAATTATATAATATATAATTATATAAAATATATATATAATATAATATAGAATAGTATTAAATAATATATATAGTAATAATATACAGACATGTACTATGTATGTATAGATAGAGATATATATAATAATAATAGAATAAAATTATATATATATATATAATAATGTATATATTATATATAATATACTAATATATATATATATATATAATATATTATGATAAAAATATTATAATAAAAAAAATATATATAATATATAGATAGATAAATTATAGATTATAAATATCTATATTATATATATTTATAATATATATATATATATATATATATATAATAATTTAAATAATCTAAATATATAATAAATAGTATTAGAATATATAGAATATTAATAATATAATGTTTAATAACATATAAATCTAATATAATTATATAATATATATATATATATATATATATATATATTCTGACATAAACATCTAATTTATAATCACATTCTTATATATATATTTTATACTATAAATATATAAATGTTTGCTACCTAAAATATAATAATTTAATATATATAATATAGTAATAATATATATAATATATATATATAATTTAATATATTATAAGTTATATTATATTAATTATTTATATATATATATAGATAATATAAATAAAAAATTATTTATATATATATATAAATATATAATATATACTATAATAAATATTAAATATATATATTAAGTTTTAACATTATTATATATATAATAATTAATAGATAATATTATTCTCTTTATAAATATAACATGCTATAATAAAGTATTCTAAAATTGTATCTTTATAAAAAAAATAAATGATAATAAACCTATCCTATTGTGTATATTAAAATTATACTAAAAAGATATAAATATATAATATAAAATACTAATATATATGTATAACTAATATAACTATTATATTTATATTATATGTAATAGTATTAATATATATAATATATTAATAATTATAAAGTTATAGTATAATTAGTATATATATAAGTATATATAATTATAATTATCATATGTACATAATATATTAATAATATATATATATAAAGAATAATATTATATATATTAATATAATATATATAAATTAATATGTATATAGCATATATATATATGAACATTTAAATAATATACTAATATTATATAAATATTATAATTTAAAATATATATATATATATAATGAATAGTATATATATTAATTATAATATATGAAGAACGACTATCGTAGCAAGTATATTAAAGAGATCGAATATTGCCTCGATTTATAGATGTAAACAAAACGAATCTTTGGACTTGGACCTCGCGTTAAATACAATTGACTTACGTAAAAACATTACACGGACACTTCACTGACTTCGAATCTCGCAGTCAAAGAGGGTATCTTGTTGATTGACGGTTTTTAGATGTATAGGTGGTTGGTGAGTCCCTTGATGTTGTTGCATCATATTTAGAGTTTTAGGATTAGTTAATATTTAGGCTAGCTATTTCCCCGATTGTTTAGAGTATTAAATTGTGATGCAAAGATTCGAGTATCTTGGAATAGTTTTATAATATGATGATGATTTATAGTATAATATGATGATGATAAATCTCTTTCTATGGTGTGTCACGCTGAATAAACGATCGTGCGAAACAGACCTTGCTCTATCAGCAAATAATAATGCAAGGAATGTGAGGCCGATAATTTATACAAATATAGTTTCATTTAAAACTTGACTTTAATATTGTATACTCCATTTTCTTTTCGAACATATACATTAATTTTTATTAGATTTCATATAACACGAATTTTCAAACTGAATCATAACTAAAATGAACACGTCATTCTACTGAACATTTATTATTTTCAAATTCTTTTTGTAAATAACAATAATTTCTTTGTTTTAAAATTTATTTATTCATATTTACTTGTTTAAAGTTGATATTCATTTAAACATATATTTTTCGAAAAAACTTCATTTATTAAAACATATTATGTTTTTTTGTTAAAACATGTACTATAACGTTAAAAGCATAAAGCATAGCGGCAAACACCCATAAGAGCAATTTATGGATAAGCAAGCCACTCTCATCCATCCGGTATGCTAGATTGCATTACGCTCTAACCCTTTAGGCATAATAATGTATTGTAATGACCAATTAGAAAGCAAAGCAATAAAAGCAGTAAAGTAGAAAAGCATAAAGAAAAAACAGTAAGCGAAACACAGGAATACCGTCCCTTCCACATCGACAATGCTCATATGCTTTTACGCAGGGTCTTCATAATGTATTATGACGAAACTAGCTCAAACACCCATCCATCGCCTCACATCTCGCCATGCAATGCATTGTTGTTTGGGTCATTAAAATAGACTTTTATGACCTAAATCAGCA
>JABUQX010069523.1:0-10000 GCA_015478945.1 Trachelipus rathkii
TGGGGTACTTTCTTACACTACCCATGGCATTGCCATATTCTCCACCTATTTCTAAATCTGCTTGCTTCCTAAATATGAGCATTTTGGTCGCTCTTCCAATGACCAACCAAGTCGACACAAAAAGATGGACTTGGTTGAACTCGACTTACTTTGCATTCATGGCGAAGCTCCTCCACCAAATACTACTGAAAACTCTCTCCCAAAGCCGGTCGTACAACAAAAATCTGTTGAACAACTACTCCTTATCACCAGGATTTGTTGCTCCTCCTCGTCGAGACCGACGTCTCAGCTTTTCCTCCCAACCTGAAACCACTTCTAACATCACCCCAAGCCACATACAGACTATCATCATAAAATTTATAACAACATAGCATGGCCACCTTTCTTCAATGTAATTGTCGTGGCTAGCTACTACTCTAATTTTGAAGAAATTGTTAAACTAATAAACATATGTACACCAAAGTGCATATGTTTGCAAGAACTTTGACTATGTCATCGCGACTTCTTCCAACCATCGAAATATAAATCGCTGCTAACCTCTATAGAAAGAGGTGACAATGATAGGGGATGTGCAGGAGTACTTATTCATAAATCTGTCCCCTATTCTTCAGCCCTCTGCAAACTAGACTTCATGCAGTGGAAGCACGAATTCATCTGTCTACTGACTTTACTGTCTGCTCGATCTACTTAGCTCCGAGTAGCGAGTTTACTATGATTGATTTAACCGATCTTTTCAAGCAGCTCCCTATTCCGGTTGCTATACTTAGAGATTTCAACTTTCGCCACCCAATATGGGGCAACTCTGTTACCTCGTCTTAGTCTAAGATCCTTGTTGATCTTCTAGCACCCTTTTTCCTGGGATGCCTTAACACAGGACTCCCTACATATGAACGTTTAGATGCACACTCTTCTTCCTGTATCGATATTTTCTTCTGCTCTCATTCTCTTATGGATGACTTTACCTGATTCCGCTTTGATTATTAATACGGCAGTGACCATCACCCAATAGCCTTAAATGAACTTGCACCGAGCCCAATGTTAAAACCCATTTCTAACTGGCGTTATGACAGAGCGGTGTGTGCTCCTTTTCATCAGGCCACAGCTATCCCATTGATGATGATGCCTTTAACTTTTTCCAACAAGTTATCATCACAGCAGCGCTAGCTTGTATTCCGTAATCTTCCGCAGGTAGTCGTTCGGCAACCTCTTGGCGGTCCCAAGAGTGTGCACAAGCTAACCGGAAGAAAAAACTCTAAAGGCAATACAAAAGGACCCGCACCACTTCAAACATGACAATCTTTAAAGCAGCTGCTGCGAGATTTCGCCGAATTAATCGCCAAACACCCAAAACAATACTTTCGAACTTATACTTCGACCATTAACTCCACAACTCTCCTTTCTTCAGTGTGGAAGGTTGCACAAAGAATATCTTGCCGCTCCAACAACTCTTCACCCACAATCCTTCGTTACGGGCCTGTTATAACCGATACGATCTCTGCTCCAACAGCTTTACTTCATAGGTTGTTTTTCTAGCTACTCGAGCTCTTTCCGCTTTCCGAAGCCTTTCAAAAATTGAGAATTAACACTGCATCGCAGATTTTCAACAGCGAAAGGAAAAGATCATACCTATAACCGTCTTCTCAAACTTACAGAATATCAAACTTTCATAATGCTCCGTCATATTCACCCTTCTACATCAGCGTTTTTGCTGAATCTGTATAACAGAATCTGGATTGAATCCTCTTTTCCATCAATTTGGACTACAGCTTTTGTAATTCCTATTAACAAACCTGGGAAAGATCCGAAGTTGGCGAACAACCAAAGATCAATTTTGCTGACCTGTCATATTTGCAAATTAATGAAGAAAATGGTTTCAGGCCGCCTTCTCCCGGTTTTGGAGTCTCCAGGCTTTTTCAAACTTCCAGTTTTGTTTCCGCAAAAATCGTTCAACCGTGGATCCCTTGTTAAAACTGGATCATGACATCCGGAAGCCCTTTCAACTGGTAGGGGATCGTTTTTGGTTTCCTTTTTTTGTTTTTGAAAGCTTATGACATAACTTGGAGAACTGTTATTTTTCTATTATAAACTCTACCTCATTCAGTTCCCGTGGACAACTCCTCTTCCGATAAATTATCTTTCTTGTCAAATGTATTCTCAAGTTGGGTGTGTCTTGTTAATTCTGCCGAGCAATCTATTCTGATGAAATGTTCCGTCAATGTGTAGTTTAAGTGTATTACTGTTTGCTCTGCTGCGATTATGAGATTGTTCATATTGTTATATAGCGAGAGATGGTCAGATATTTCTAGTATGGTTGATGATCTCTTTCGACTATTATATACGGTTGCGAGGGTCCTTTTTCTTGAACTGACAACTTCACTACTCTTGAATATTTCCAATGGGGTTACTTCCCATGGCTTCAGATTTCTTCACTGCAACTTTAGAGACGAAGTAGTGTCACGGGGATTGAGTTGTATTCTGAGAAAGGTCGAGAGAATTTGTGATTCTTATTTTCTTCCGCGAACCTCTAACTTTTATTAAATGTTGTCCCATTTACTGTAACTTTTTCAATTTCTAGACTGTATTTCAGATGAAATTACATCCCGTTTAGTTAGTATATTGTAGAACTCCTGCATGAGGACTTAGCATGTGCTTTGATTATTTGGTGTCTAGTTCGCATCAAAATCTTGGGGTGCTGACCTTGGACTTTCTGCTCGAAGTCTTTTTGTTGCTATATCCTATCAATGAAGCTGGGCTATGAAATGTGTAGTATAATGGCTACAAGCTTCAGAAATCTACCCACATCTGTTTGGATTACATCCAAACAGTGATCTGATTCCTGGATGCTTCGATGTTTCCTGGTTGTATGAAGTTGAATCCAATGTGATTGCCAGCTTTTGGAAGGGAAATTACATCGCGTGCACTAAGCTATCTCGCGTTCAAATACCGTTATCTAAACAGTTATGCGCGGATACTCAGAATCTGAATTACCGGATTTTGTACCATTTTATCTCCTTAATCTCTAACTCCCTGTTTGCAAAGGTGTGCGTTGTATTATGATGAGGGTATACGTGTTATTCCTGGGTACAATTATAGGTATATTATGGATGTTATACATTGTAGATGGTTTATTATGTTGAGTTATTGATTTGTATAATTAATATTGGATTTCTGTAGTGATATTAGTTAAAAGATGATTTTTTTATTTAGTGGTATTATGTACGCATATTAGGTGGTGTTAGTTGTATTATTCCGTTTTGGATGTCCGATTATGTGAGATACTTGGTATATGCTTTCTGAATAGATATAATGCGTTTGTAGTTCAGATAGTTTGGACATTGATTGTTGTTTTGGATTTATAGCGTTCTCTGAATTGTGTTGCTGTGAATCGTTTATATTGTAAGGTTGTGTGTGTTTTTAGAGTTTTGGGTGTTATATCTGTCTTAGTTGGTATACTCTGCGTTTTGTGTTGTTTTTTTGTTTTTATGATAGAGTTATGTTTTAATGTTGTAATAGTTGAGTGCGTAGTATTTTTGTTTAGAGACTAATCATTTGTTATTTTTTAATTTTATTATTCTATTTCTTTAGTTACCAGGTCTACATTTTTATATCTCATTTGCTTATTTATGCTTTACTGACTTCTCCTATTGTGCTTAATTTATTTATTTTATTTTAAACAAATTTTAATTCGATGTACACAATTCTTCGGCTCCTCCATCTCGTAAGAAGCAAATCATACTATGTGACCTGTTCAGTAGGTCTGACTGAAATGACATCGACGACGAGGGGCAAATTTCGCCTCTTTCTTTTGGATCTTGTTGAGGTACCTCCCGGATGCCATTCGAAGAGGTGGCTCCATTGTCAGGTTGTGGAGTCAGTTAAATTTTCCGTATCCCGTCAACTTTTAAAAATTACGAGACATCTTGCCTCTTTAAATTACCGAGACTCCGACTCTTCCTTTTGATAAATTGCCCGAATTACGAGTCCGCTCGGTTGCACTCTTTTGAAAATTTCTGGATTTGAAAATTGCGACTCGACTAACCGATTCAACCTTTTCAAAAATTGCGAACTCCGATGCCACCTTTTCGTAAATTGGACTCGCTCCGACTTCCACTGAATTACCACTTTCTTAAATACGACTCTCAGACTGATCGATTGCCGATTGGGTATCGACTTGATGCGACTTCAAATTGCTCTTATCAACTGATTATTTATACTGGTCTCCGTGCAAGGCTTCGGTCTTATTGGCGAGAGTGCTGGACGAGTGATCAACGGGAAGCGAAATTAAAACCGGAGATTTGTGGAGTGGTTATTCCTCTCACCCAACGAATGCGCTGTCCAGGTGATGCCTGCACGAACTGTATTGGTACACCAATTACACCATGCGACGATCACTATATGAACGGAGTGATATCCCTTCCTTCCCATTGATAAATTTTACGTCGCTCTTATTATAAGTCTGTGCATCTTTCACCATATTCTTCATTGATTGTCTCAATGACACTATCGCATAGTATTTCCTACTGTTATGTTCATACGATTGTTCTGAATAAAGTTAATCGGTATCCATTACGATCGATATTATTGATTCCCTACTGTTTGCATGAGTGTGCTTAATTTTCTCGTTTTCCAGAACTAATGTTCTTTATATATATGTTTTATTAGTATATACGATTATTTAGCATGTATTGGAAGATCGTTTTATTTGTTATTTGTTTTTATTCGTGACTTGAATTATTCATTAATATATAAATTTTTTGACAAAATAATTATTAGCTCTGGAGCCCATAGTAGTTATTTTCACAAGCCGTGTGAGGCCCTTCTTTGTGGTCCGTGGTGGGTCCTATACATTAAGAAAAAAAAAAAAAAAAAAGATTCAGTTCCTGAAGATGAGAGTTTATTTCGTCGAAAATTTTACTATCTAAGATATGATAATCGTTATGTGTTTTTGGGTACTTTTTATTGTTCATATATTATATATATTAATATATTATATATTATAATGTATTATTAGTATATATATATATATTATATATATATTATATATATTACAGGTATATAGAAAGTTGATACTATATATATATATTATATTATATATTATATATATTTATTATTATATAATATATATGTTAATATTATTAGTAATATAATATAATATTATAATAATATAATAATAATAAATAATAATAATAGATAATACATTAGTAATATATATATAATAGTTAGTAATAATATTCTAAAAATGATATTTTTTTTAAAAGTATCGATATTGTGAAATATTATCAAAACATGGAACAAACGTTTTTAACAAAAAAATTTGTCCAATCATCTTGCATTAAATTTTTAAATGTGATTGTTGTTTCATATGCTATTCTGAGAGGAATTGTGTTTGATTTGTTTACGTTCGGAAAATGTTTTGTTAAGACTTAGACTCGTTTCTAAACAGAACAAAACATAGATTTAAATTTAGATATAAACATAAAATTTAATAAATAATTAGACTTAAAATAAAAAATTTATTTATATATATTTATATATGAGAGACATTTGGCAGAGCTTTTTTAGTCCTCTTACATGGGACGAAAGCTTATAAAAACATAAAAAAGCTTATATCGGTAAAAATATCGATATTTGTGGATATCGCTAGATATGATATTACGATATATATATATATATGTATATTATATATTATTATATTATATATATATATTCAGTCTTTTTTTTTAACGTATTTACATTTATATAATATCTTAATATATATATTATATATATATATATATATATATATATATATATATTATATTATATTTTAGTATATAATTATAAGAAATGGGGTGCTTGTGTAGGGGGTCAGTTATATATATTATATATATAATATATAATATATATATTATATATAATAATATATATTAGTTAATATTATATATATATATTAATATATATAATTATTAATTATTATATATATTATATAATATATATTTATAATCTTAATTTAACCACTCCCAGGAAGAGCTTTCGCTTGGTGCATAGGTCCGTCTTCTCTTTTTCTGGCGAAACTATTAATCGCTAGAAACCAGAAGCCATTTCTTCGGCGCATGGTTTGGAGCGCCAGTTCTCAAGTTAAACTCTCAAGTAGGGTTTTGCCTTTCAGTAGAATTCATCTCTCGCATTGGCGAAAATTGTTTCTGTCAGAGCTTCTTCTCTATATTATCTTGTTTTAGGGCATAAGGTAACGCTGGACAGATGATTCAAGCAAAAGGATATGACTGGTTGCTAGGTCCTGTCGACCTGATAACATGCAGATCTTATAAATAATGTCTCGACCGCCGTCGAGCTTCAAATTCATCCATTCGTTACCTTTGATGGAGCTGAAACATGCTATACTCTGCACTAATATATAGAAGTGATCAATTATTTGTAGTATTCTGAATATACCCCCAAAAAAATTTCCAATTTTTTCTTTATTTTACAGATTATTTTAATGAAATTTCATATTAAAAGGCTGGATAAAAAAATTGGTAGCTCATCTTCTTAAGTTTTTAAATGATAATTTTGAGAATTTAATATAATTAGTTTAATTTCGAAATATTTAATCCAATAAAATATTTTTAAATTTTAATTAGTTCATAAAATAAAAATTTCGCATACTTTCTAAATAATAAAATAGCTTGAATTCTTGCTCTCCTAGAGTTTTTATCCTCTTCAGTTTTTTTCAGCCTTCTTCATTTCTTCTCATTTCTCTTCAGCAGCTGTTTTTTCAATGGCTTCTATACGAACCTACAGTCCGATCATATAATAAATATATTATTATATATTATTTATATATTTTATATATTATATTTATATATTATATTATGTATTATTATAGTGTATTATTATGATATATATCGTATAGTTATTATATATATATGAATATAATATTAGTATATATATATATATACCTATATAATATATATATATACTATATATATAATATAATTTAAAACTATAATATTATATTTATATTTATATTAGTATATATATATATTGTAATCTTATTTATATATAATATATATTATATATTATATCTGATATATATATTATAATAGTATTTTATATATATAGTGTAGGGACCAGCAATGCTAGAAGATGCCAATCATATAATCTATAAAATCCTACAATAGTATCGGAAAAAGGATATACAATGATGTTTGAAATCCTGTGTAAATTTAAAGTGCCGGAGTGTAAAAAAAAAAAAAAAGAAAAAAAAATAAAAAAAAAAAAAAAAACACAATAGCTATCAGGGAAAGAATACGTTTTTTGGAATTCCTCTGTAAAATTTTAGTAGAATGTTAAAAAAAAAAAAAAAAATTACACAAAATTAATTTTTTTTGGGGGAGCTCGAGCCGGCGGGTGAATATATTATATATAATTTATATATACTATTAAATATTTTATATATAAAATTAGTTTAGTAATTGTATATTAATTATTATATAGCTCATATTGTATTATATGTATATAGTATAATATGTATACGTAACGATTTATAATAGTTAAAAGCATTATGGATAAGTTATAGCATATATATCTGAGTATATCCAAGGATACTATCTGTTTTGTCGTAAAAAATGTTTGGGAATTTAATACTCGAATTTTATTTTTTAGAGGATAATTATATTTTTTGTGTCCTCATACATTATTTATTTATTTTTATAATTTATAAAAAATAGACATATTTTGCATTTTTTTAATAACTCGTATCTTTCAAAAATATCGGGTTTAGACTTATTATTTTAAATTTATGAATGTTTTTGGTTATATGGCTGTGTTAGAGTAGCTATTAGCCGTTGCTGTAGCTTCCTCGCTAAAGGAGCTGGAATCGAGTATATTTTAGATATTAGATACTGGAACGATGTTTTATTACCTTCTCGCTAAGAAATGCATATATATAACATGAGAAGTTTATGTGACACTATTCAAATATTAGTCATATGTTCGATAATGTATATAAAAAAATATAAAATAAAATAAAATAATAATAAATAATAAAAATATATCTCAAAACTACAATATAAAGGAAAAGAATTACTATTTTGTGGATCACTGGTAAAAAATGTAAAAGAAAAATTATTTAAATATTGTGTTAAGCTCTATGCAAAGTCTATTTAGAGAATTTTTATACGTTAATCGTTAAAATAATAGATTTCTAGTAAATTTTGTGTTTTGTTTTTTTTTTTTAACTAGAATAACCAAGGTTAACCAACAGATGCATGAGTTCGGTTCTCGGGCTTCGGGATACGGGGTTGGATATTTCCCACCTCGGGAGGGTTTAACGTCCCTCTCTTTGGTATTGTTGGGTGTCGCAGGGGGTTCTCCGCCCTCACCTACGGTATGGTGCGCTGTGTTCCCCGTCGCTGATTCTACATTCCGTGTAAAAAACGATAAATAATAAAAATAAATCTAATTAAGTATCAATGTTGGCAAAAAGCATTTTTTTTTTTTTTTTTTTTTTTTTTTTTTTTTTTTTTTTAACATTTTTCCTATAATTTTGGCAAGAAAAATGTTATTTCTTTTCCTGTAGCTATTGTGATATTTTTTTTTTTTTTTTTTTTTTTTTTTTTATCCATAAAATTTTTAGCAGGATTCCAAAATGTTTCCTTTGTGCCAATTGTATTTTTGATATATATAATATATATTATCTAATATATGTTATATATATATTATATACTATATATCTATATATATTATAAATATATATTATATATATATTATATATATATTATTTATATATATATTATATATATTATGTATATTGAAATATTTTTGCTATGGTGAAGTTAAATATCATTAAATGGTTGTCTTTTTTTATATGAGTGTGATAAAATCCAAAAAACTAGCGGGATTTTATATTCTCTTAGTTTAATTCTCAAAAAATTGGTTTGATATAGTATCTGGAATAACTATTATATATTATATATTATTATTACATAGTAATAATATGATTAGTATAATATATTAATTATATAATATATTATATATATGTATTGTACTTATTAAATATATTATATATTATATATATATATTTATATATTATATATAATATATATATTTATTTGTAAGTATTACAACGGCAGTAGTAGGGCTCGAGCCGACGAGAAAAGGGGGAAGTTTCCTCCCGTAGGGCTGGAGCGGAGGATACCCTGCGACACGCACTATCAAGAGTGGAGGTTTCGGAGAACCCTGGAGGAGGGATTAGCTATCCCGTAGTTCCGGAAGCCGAAGACCCGGACTCTGCATCGGTGCGTAACCTTGGGGTTATTTTAATTTAAAAAAGATAAACAAATTTAATAGAAGTCTATTTATTTTAAAGAGTAACGTATAAAAGTCTCTTAATAGGCTTTCTACTCATGTCAATTATTACATAATTTTTTTTTTTTATTTTTTGTTTTTTTCGCATTTTGCACAAGAAAACAGAATAATTTCTGTAATATGGTTATTCCTTTTCTTTGCTATTGTATCGTTTTTGAGATTATAAAATTTTTTTTTTATTTTTTTTTTTTATTTTATTTTTTATTATTTTTTATTTTTTTTCCGCAAAAATTAGACCGGCATTCCAGCAATGCTATTCTTTTACGATAGGTGTTGTTGTTTTTGAAGATATTGGATTGTGGCTCTTCTAGAGGTTGATATTGATATGTATATATAGGTATATTATTATTAATATATATGATATATTATATATATGATATAGTCAGCATAGCTATATTAGTAAATGATATCGGGTATGTGTATAGTATATAGTTGGTGGTATTCATTCTATGGTAAGAGCGGAGTTCCTATGTTCATAGTTTTACTAATTTTATATTAAACTTAAACTTCTATTGGTTTATGGGGAAAATATATTGGTATAATATATATATATATATATTATATAGTATATATTATATATATATATTAATATAAATATATATATATATATATTAATTATAATGAATATATAATATATATATTATATTTATTA
>JABUQX010069523.1:12500-15000 GCA_015478945.1 Trachelipus rathkii
ATGTGCAATGAGATATCTATATATATATTATATTTATATATATATGTATATATATATATATTATAAATATTGCTTGAGCGCATTATCATATTATCTTATATTTTCATATAAGGTTAAGTAAGGTATGCGTGGTTGTAACATATGGTCCATCTGAGGGTGATGTTGAGGAGAGTGCTACTTTCTAGGAAAATCTGAATGATGTTTTGGATTGGGTGAGTAGGAGCTTCAGATTGATTGTGTTGGGTGATCTAAATGGTTGGATGGTGGATGATCAAAAAAGAGATAGTAAAACAGGTAAATTTGGGGTGGGAAGGAAATGAGAATGGTAAGAGGGTGATAGATTTCTGTGAGGAAAGAGTTATATGTGTAAACAATACTTTCTTCAAACACAAGAGTATTCATAAGTACTTGAGTTGGTAGGGATGGTATCGAAGTAAAAAGTGTGATTGATTTTGTGTTGGTGAAAAAGAAGATGTTAAAGTATGTAATGGATGTTAAATCAGTGAGGGGGCTGGGAATTTGATTATCTGATCATTATGTTGTTTTATGTAAGATTAAGTTAATGGATGGAGAGGAAAGAGGTAAGGAAGAAAGTGGGAAGAGTAAAAGTAAAAAGAATCTCAACGGTGAATGGTGGAATGAAGAGGTGATGCAAGTGGTTAAAAGTAAAACATAGGTTGAATGTGCTAAAAGCAAATGAGGAAGTCTCAAAAGAAAGATGTTTGGAATTATATAAGGAGGAAAAAAAGACTAAAAGTTGCATACGTAGGAGGAAAAATAAGGTAAACGAATAGTTTGGAAGAAGGATGAATTAAGAAGCTATTCTGGAAAGAAGCACGAAAGGTTCAGAATGATAGTAAGGGAAATCTGCATAGAATAATGAATAGGGATGGTGCTTTCGTAACTGATGAAATGGATGTGAGAAGAGTGTGGAGGGATCACTTCTAAAATCTGCTTAACATTGGCAATAATAAAGAGGTGATAGTAAATGTATGTGGGTTTGATGGTGCAAGAAGAAATAGGTATTTTAGGGATGAGGTAATTAGTAGGGAGGAGGTAATGGGTAGAGTGAAAAAATTGAAGAATGGTTAATCTGCAAGCATATATGGAATTACTGGTGAAATGATTAAGAATTGGGGAGAGATGGTGATTGAATGGATTTGGAAGTTGTGTAACAAAGCATTTATAGATGGTATAGCTCCGAGAGATTGGAAAAGAGCAGTAATATTACCCTTATACAAGGGTAAGGATGATAAGGGTAACTGTTGGAACTATAGGGGAATTAGTTTATTGAATGTTAAAGGGAAAGTATATGCTGGTATTTTGGTTGAAAGACTACGTCGAGTGACTGAAGGACTGATTGGTGAAGAATAAGATGGATTTCGAATAGGTAGAGGATGTGTGGATCAAATTTTTACATTTAAAAAAATGATTGTGAAAATGAAAGGAAAGAAGAATAAATTGTATTTAGGTTTCATGGATTTTCAACAGGCATATAACATGATTAAATCATAGGGAAGCTCTGTGGAAGGTGTTAATGACATATGGTGTTGGTGGTAGGCTTCTGAATGGAATCAAATGTCTGTATGACAATAGTGAAGCATGTGTAAGAATAAATGGAGTCGAAAGTGATTGGTTTAATATTAATAACGGATTGCGGCAGAGATGTGTTATCTCTCCTTGGTTATTCAATTTGTATATAGATGGGGTTATGAAAGAATTAGAGATGGGGTGGAAGGGGAAGGTCTTAGAATGATGGAGAATGAAAGAAATAGAAGAGAGTGAAGGGTATGTATGCGGATGATTTAGCTTTGTTTGGTGAATCTAAAGAAAGTTTGGGAGGTTTAGTAAGGGGTTTGGTAGAGGGGTTTGGTAGAGGGGTTTGGCAGGGTGTAAATAATAATAATAATACACACACACACACACACACACATAATAATAATAATAATAATAATAATAATAATAATAATAATAATAATAATAATAATAATAATAATAATAATAATAATAATAATAACACAGGCCTGCATTTGAAAAACATTTTCTGTTCCTGGGGTTTTCTGAAGTGATTCCTAACGAAATTGTCCTCCTAAATTGAAATATGACATTCATTTTGCTTAATCAGGTCTGGTTTTTGAGATACAGCGCACTACTTCTTTTAGAAATTGCGTAATTTTAAGAAAAATTCGTTATTTATATCAAAGTTATTTAATAAATTACAATTACTTGTAAACTAGGAAAAAATAAATACCGACTCAATTCGACTTTCCTTTAATTAATTTTAAACTTACAGACTACTTATGAGCCTACCCAAGAAGTGCAAGAAACTATTTTCCAAGAAACGAAGTCCTTGATGATTTCCGTTTGTGAAGCGATGTTGGTTCGTCGCGTTTAAGACACCAGCAATAGTCAGCTAACATGTTGATGTCCCAGCGTCTTTGATATCTTGTTTCCATCGTCTTTATGTCTTGGTGAAATCTTTCACCTTGTTCCTCGCTGT
>JABUQX010069523.1:20000-25000 GCA_015478945.1 Trachelipus rathkii
ATATATATATAAAATATATATATATATATATATATATATATATATATATATATATATATATATATATATATTTATGATAGCCTTACTCTACTCTGAATGTAATCAAACGACAGGTATTTGTAAGGTAATTTACAGTATTGCAGCGTAATTTCGAACGAACGAAGAATGCGGTTGTCGGCATTCTTTTGTTTATTTATAATGCATAGCAACAGCTTTAATAACGGACGCCGCTGATATCGTCTCTGCTATTATTTTATCAATTTTATATTATTCAGACGTTGAATTTACCATTTTTATGGTAAAACATTTATTACCAGTCTATGTGGATCTTGGGGTCTCAGCTATAGTCTCTGCTATAGGCTCAGCATTAGCCACAACTTTTGAAATTGTTTTTTCTCTTGCAAATATATGGTGTTATATGAAGCCGTGGCTTACTTGAAACCTTCATAACTCGACATTGTTATTTATTTATTTATTTTTTTTTCATCATTTATAAGTTAATTTTTTTGTATTTGTGCTGTGGCTTTGCTTTCTTCCTTCATTCTTCCCTCTCCTAATTCTTACCTTCTCCTCTCTTCACAATTTCTTTTCATTCTCCTGCACTCGTCATGGTTGAGACGGGTTCCACTCCTTCCCCTACTCCCACGCATGTTCGTCTTCCGCCCTTCTATTCGCACCACCCTGAGCTATGGTTCTCTATCGTTGACGGTATTTTGCGCACCGTCGGTGATGAACAGACAAGATACGGTATTGTCTTGTCTTTCTTGCCCGAAGATGTCTCGCTCCGTATCAGAGACTCCATTCCCACCTTATCTTCTTCTGACACTCCCTACACTGCTCTTCGAGATCTTTTGGTCTCTCGTATGGCTCCTACTCAGGAAGCAAAGTATGAGGAGTTGCTACGTGGCACCTCGCTAGGAGATCAGAAGCCTTCTGATCTCCTGGTGCAGATGTTGTCCTTATTAAGTGGTCCTCCCACCCTCCAGGAATCAGGTTTCATCCGCACACTTTTTGTACAGAAACTGCCTCATGACGTCCAATATTTTCTGGCGTCTATGGACCCGAAGCTTTCTCTTCAGGAGGTAGCAGAGAGGGCAGATGGTCTCCTGCGCCGTTTCAACTCCAATGCCCCCGCTATTTCTGCCCCTGTGACTGTCTCCTCTTCTCCTGCAGCTCAGGCATTTCCTCTTCCTTCTACCTCTTTGCCTCCCCTGTCTTCTTCGCCTTCTTCTCCTTATACTTTTTCTTCCCCCACCCCTGCGGTTTCTTCGGTTCCCTCTTCCGCTGCTGCTGCTTCTTCTTCTTACCCGGTGTACCCGCCCCATCCCTCGTACCCCTGGTCCATCTCCAGCGCCTCTCACGACCCCTGTTCCTCCCGATTTTCGGGTATAGAGGCTCGTCTTTCTACTTTGGAACATGGCATGGCAGACATCAAGGCGGAGCTGATGTCCATCTCCGCCATGCTGCGGTCTCCAAGGGACTCTCGTTCCCACAACCGCTCCTCTTCAGGTCGTCGCTTCTCCGACCGTTCTCCCACCCCAGGCCCTCAGCAATATCCAAATGGGTATTGTTTTTATCACTACCGGTTTGGCCTGAAAGCGAAAAGGTGCAACCAACCCTGCACTTTTTCGGGAAACCCTCTAGCCAGCGGTTCATAAAGGCGGTGGATACAGCTGGCCACCCCTCTGTTTGTTCTTCCTCTCCGCCTTCTTCGTCTCAGGATGTCCTGCGCCTTTTCGACAGGTCTACAAACCTGTTCTTTCTGATCGACACCGGTGCGTCGTTTTCGCTTCTTCCTCGAGATACTACCCAAAAGTCCGCTGTTCCTCTTCCTGACCGGGCTCTTTACGCTGCAAATGGTAGTACCATCCCCGTCTATGGTGAGCGCCTGTGCACCTTAGACCTCTCTCTCCGCCGTCAATTTCCCTGGGTATTTGTGGTTGCTGATGTGACCCAACCCATTTTGGGAGCTGATTTTCTGTCACATTTCGACCTTATGGTCGATCTAAGAAACAGGAGATTGGTTGACGGTTGTACGTCTCTGTCTTCTGCAGGTACCGTAGTTTCTTCTGCTCTTAAAGGCATCTCTGCTGTTGCTCCTTCTTCTGGTACCTCCCCCTTCTTCACCATCCTGCAGAAGGATTTTCCGGCGCTGTTGAACCCCTGTTCTTCTTCTTCTCCTGTTCAACATTCTGTGCGCCATCATATAGAGACTACTGGCTCTCCCACCTTCGCTCGTGCTCGGCGTCTGCCTCCTGACAAGCTCAAGGCAGCCAAAGCGGAGTTCGAGCACATGCTCGTATCGTCCGCCCTTCCATAAGTTCATGGTCCTCCCCCTACACATGGTCCCTAAAGGTGCTTCTGATTGGAGGCCTGTGGGATATTTAGGGCTCTGAACGCTTGCACAATACCAGACCGTTATCCGGTCCCGCACATCCAGTCTTTCACCTCTAATCTGGCCGGTAAGACCATCTTTTCACATTTGGATCTTGTCAGGGCTTACCACCAGATCCCAGTCGCACTAGAGGACATACCGAAGACGGCCATCATCACCCCTTTTGGCCTTTTTGAATATACCAGAATGCCGTTTGGTTTGCGGGGGGCAGCTCAGACTTTCCAACGCTTCATAGATGACGTTCTTAGAGGTCTCCCCTTCGCCTTTGCTTATCTGGATGACCTCCTCATAGCTTCCTCTTCTCCTGCAGAGCATGAGCAACATCTACGTGCAGTTTTTGCCAGGTTGGACGAATGTGGCATGCGTCTCAACCCGGCAAAGTGTGTTTTTGGTGTCCCTTCTCTTACCTTTCTAGGACACACTGTTTCAGCGGATGGCATTTGCCCTCTTGCAGAGCGCGTCGAGGCCATTCGCACCTTCCCTAGGCCTGTCTCTCAGAAGCAGCTTCGTCAGTACCTCGGCATGCTTAACTTCTATCATCGTTTTCTCAAATCGGGCGCTGATATTCTTCGACCCCTCACAGCTCTCATCCGCCCCAAGCACCGAGGCAGTTCTACAAAAGTGGACTGGTCTGACGAAGCTACGGCTGCTTTTGAAGCTTCCAAAGAAGCACTCGCTTCAGCCACACTCTTAGTCCACCCTCAGGACTCAGCTCCGACCAGAGTTCAGGTAGATGCCTCCGATTTTGCTGTCGGAGGTGTCCTCCAGCAGCACCTGAACGGAGTGTGGTCTCCTCTCGCCTTTTTCTCTCGCAAGTTGCAACCTCCTGAGACTCGCTACAGTGCTTTCGGGAGGGAGTTACTTGCGATGTATCTCGCCGTCCGTCATTTCCGCTACTTTCTGGAGGGTCGTGAGTTCCACATACTCACTGATCACAAACCACTTACCTTCGCTATGGTCTCCAGAAACGAACGGCACTCTCCTCGAGAAGCTCGTCACCTTGAGTATGTCTCACAGTTCACTACTGATGTCAGACATATTTCAGGTGTCGACAACTTCACTGCTGACGCTCTCTCCCGCATTGAAATCGACGCGATTTCAGCCTTACCCAACATCGACTACAACGCTATGGCAACGTGCCAGACTACTGAAGATCCTGCACTTCCACAAGACTCTTCTCTCAAGCTGGAGTGGCTCCAACTCCCTGGGATAGAGAAGAAACTTCTGTGCGATGTCTCTCAGGGATCTCCTCGTCCTTTCGTACCTGCATCATTCCGTAAGGCTGTTTTCCTCAATCTTCGCTCTCCCACCCTGGCATTGAGGCTTCACGCAAACTGGTTGCTGCCCGATTTGTGTGGCCTGATCTGAATGCCGACGTAGCAACTTGGTGTCGCACTTGTCTTCCCTGCCAGCGTTCTAAGGTCCACCGTCACACCAAGTCCCCTCTAGGCACCTTCTTACCCCCTGGTGCTCGCTTTGAACGTGTCCACATCGACATCGTTGGACCTCTGCCTCCTCCCGCGGTAAGAAATACATTCTTACGTGCATAGATCGTTTCACACGATGGACCGAGGCTATCCCTCTCTCTGTCGCCAACGCGGAATCCATAGCTAAAGCTTTCTTGGCTCATTGGATTTCGCGCTTTGGTGTGCCGCTTTCTGTCACAACGGACCAAGGTAGACCTTTTGAATCCTTCTTATGGAGAGATTTGATGAATCTTCTTGGTTCAGAGAAGATTCACACGACTTCTTTCAATCCAAAAGCGAACGGCATTATTGAACGTTTCCACCGTCAGCTAAAGGCTTCTCTTCTAGCTCAGCCCAATCCGGAAAATTGGACTGATGCTCTCCCGTTTGTAATGCTTGGCATTCGCTCCGCAGTTAAAGAGGATCTGCACTGTTCGGCTGCTGATTTAGTGTATGGTTCTCCTCTTCGTCTTCCAGGTGACTTCTTTTCACAGTCTTCTCCTCCTTCTACAGCCGACCCGCTTGCTTATCTTACCCGCTTGAGGCGCTGTGCTTCGTCGTGGAGACCAACTCCTTCTCGTCCACACAAGGTGCATTCCTATATCCCTAAGGACCTTTCTTCCTGCACTCATGTCTTCGTTCGACATGACTCCCACCGCACCGCTCTCCAACCTAAGTACGATGGACCTTTTCCTGTGATACTTAGGAAGGAGAAATTCTTTACGATCCAGCGTCCCACACGCACAGAAGTCGTTTCAATCGACCGTCTTAAGCCTGCTTTCTTCGAGGCGAATCCTCTTCCTGTTCTCGACCCTGACGCTTTACCTTTTGTTTCAATTTCTCCTCCTTCAACTCGTTCTTTTAACGTTCCTATCTCTCCTCCTGCATCTCTTCCTCCTCCTTCTCCTCCTCCTCCTCCTCTCCCTTTCCCTGATCCTCTTCCTTATCCTCCTCCCCCTCCTTCTCCTCAGCCAACAGCACCAATACGGCCGGCTCAGACTCCACCCGCACGGTCATCGTCATCCTTGCCTCCCTCCACTCCGGCTCAGGATTCTTCAACTCCAGCTCCACCTCGGGCTACTCTTACGACACACGCAGATGTTCCGACTCGCCCGATCACCCGCTCACAATCTGGGAAT
>JABUQX010069523.1:30000-35000 GCA_015478945.1 Trachelipus rathkii
GTCTGTTAAGTATTTTTGTTTATTTAATTTATTGGATGTGTCAACTGTTTTAAAACAAATATTTTTGAAATAAGTATATTATTTTACCTATTTCAATGTAACATATGAGTTTACTCACTTAGAAAAGGTTCAGTCTGCGGATGCGGATGCGGATGCGGATCTTAAAGTAGATGAGGATGCGGATGCGGATGTTTACTCTTTGAAGTTTGAATTAAAAATTATATATATATATATATATATATATATATATATATATATATATATATATATATATATATAGATAAAATATATATAAATATATCTATTCTTATTAATATATTTATTCTTATTAATTCTTTACTGTCTCTTCATATATTATTATAAATAAATTCGAAAGCAATTTCAAACGATGTAGACTGCATTTAATATTATTCAAAACTTAATAATATATATGTGAAACTCATTATATATATATATATATATATATATATATATATATATATATATATATATATATATATATATATTATATATATATTATATATATATATATCTACAACTTTCTACATATATATATTATAAGTTTCTTTTCATATTGGCACTACTATGAAAACTGTAATAAAAAATCATTAAAATAAGAATGTTGTCTTCTCAAATTATATATATATTTTAAATTTTTTTTATTAATGTTTCATAATTAATATAAAATAATAAAAATAATAATAATAATAATAATAATAATAATAATAATAATAATAATAATAATAATAATAATAATAATAATAATAATAATAAAATAATAATAATAATAATAATATTAATAATAATAATAATAATAGTAATAATAATAATAATAATGATAATAATAATGATAATAATACATTAATAATAATAATAATACAATAATAACATTATTAATAATAATAATACACACACACATAACGATAACAATAATAATAATAACTCAATATCAGCATTTATTTAAAAAATTTCATGCCTGTGTAACCTCAGGAAATGTTCTTAGATATTAGTTTGAATAAAAACTTATATTTGCTTAATTTAAAGCACAAAAAGGCCTTATAATAAAAATTTATGAATAATTTTTATTTAATATTTTATACTTGATAAATAATTCTTGCGTAATTATCAACAAAATAATAAATTAATAATTTGTGCCAGAAAGCACTTCATTGACTTTGCTCAGGCCTGACATTGTTTTTTATGTTTATCATTATTTATGTTTCAGCAGTAACGATAAAAATAAATTCTTCGTTATGATTTGAGAAGCCTCGCGCTGTTATCGGGATTTTTGTGGTGTTCTTCTTTAAAATGTTGAAATATTTTGCTCGGGTTATACTTATGTTGCGACATTCTCATGTTGAGGGTATTCGTTGTGTATCCGATATAAGAGGCGTTACATCCACTTTCAGAACAGTGAAATCGGTACACAACGTTACTACTCTCACCATCCAAAAGCGCTTCACGAGTAGAGAAGCACGAGCTCAGTTTCAATGGCTTATAGTACGATCTTAATATAAGCTTCTTCCCGTCTTTTGCTTTAATATGCTCTTTTAAACTTACCCCAATATATTATAGAAAAAACTATAAAGAACACTTTAAATAATTTACTTACCAATACCATGAATGAAAATGAAAACGATAAGCTCGTATTATATTATAAAACTGAAAATATCAGTCAGAAAAAAGATGAAGAGAACAAATTAAAATTAATTTTAAAAGAGCATATTAAAGCAAAAGACGGGAAGAAGCTTATATTAAGATCTTACTATAAGCCATTGAAACTGAGCTCGTGCTTCTCTACTCGTGAAGCGCTTTCGGATGGTGGGAGTAGTAACGTTGTGTACCGATTTCAATGTTCTGAAAGTGGATGTAACGCCTCTTATATCGGATACACAACGAATACCCTCAACATGAGAATGTCGCAACATAAGTATAACCCGAGCAAAATATTTCAACATTTTAAAGAAGAACACCACAAAAATCCCGATAACAGCATAAAAGAGGGCTTCTCCATCATAACAAGAAAAAATTATTTTTATGAATTGCGACTAGGGGAATCGTTGCTCTTAAGGAAACATAAACCAATGATAAACATAAAATATAACGAAATGTCCAATTTTTTGAACATCTTTAAATGACAAAAAGTCAATGTAAGTTAACTTTTCTAACTTTTAAATTTATTAATTTTATTTATTTATTTTTGTTATTAGTTTACACGAAATTTATTTTATCAAAATTGTTAAAATATTAAAATAAAATTTATTCCTTGAAAATGTCCGAAGTGTACGGACGAAAGCTTGGTACTATACTAAAATCAATTGTTTTATTTTATTTAAGAATAATTTTAAAGAAAATTTCTTCTGTTGAAAGAAATACTTTCAGGAGGCTTGAAAATATCGTGGCCCCCATAATAATAATAATAATAATAGTAGATTAATAGCAATACACCCATTTTTTCATCAACATTACTGAATACAATATTAATGTAGTAGTACGTAGAAAGAAGACACACAATAATAGAGAATAAGATTGTTCAGATGTAATAATAATACATGTTAATAATAATAATAATACACAATACACACACACACACACACACACACACACACACACAAATAATAATAATAATAATAATAATACACACACACATATTTAATAATAATAATGCACACACATATTATTAATATTATTAATAATAATAATAATTAAAATAGTAATTATTATTATTATTATTATTATTATTATTATTATTATTATTACATATTATTATTATTATTATTATTATTATTATTATTATTACTGTTATGAATATTATTATTATTATTATTAATAAGGTCATTATTTTTATTGGTGTTATCAATTTAATTATTATTATTATTAATTTTATTATTATTATTATTATTATTATTATTATTATTATTATTATTATTATTATTATAATATTATTATTATTATTATTATTATTATTATTATTATTATTATTATTATTATTATTATTATTATTATTATTATTATTATTATTATTATTATTATTATTATTATTATGATTATTATTATTATTATTATTATTATTATTATTAATTTTTATTATTATTATTATTATTATTATTATTATTATTATTATTATTATTATTATTATTATTATTATTATTATTATTATTATTATTATTATTATTATTATCATTATTATTATTATTATTATTATTATTATTATTATTATTATTATTTTTATTATTACACTGGTCTGCGTTTTTAATTTTTTTTTTAAAGAAATTTAGGGTTTCTCAACGTTTCTGATATGTTTTTCGCATGCAGAATTTAGAATAGAATCCCATTTTCGTGAGTCAGGTCTAGTTTTTTTGAGATATTTCAATTTTTTGGAATCATTAATAAAACATTTTATTTATAAATCCGAATATTTCACATTCAATAACGGTCTTACTTACCCTCCATAAATATATAAATTGTGGTGTCTGGTTAACTTGCTACTGACGTTGCCGCAGTATCGGAGAGGCCTTTGTCAGTTTGTTGTTAGGTGCCTACGTGTACGTGGGCAGTAGTACTTCTTCTTTAGTGTCCTAGAAAGAACTTTACTGTGATCCATTGCAATGTATCGTAGGTGCAACAATGATCCAAATAAGTTCTGTTATATATGTGGTAAACTAACATTTCCTTATTTAAAAAGTAATATCACACGGTTTATGAGACAAAGTTATCACACATATTATGAAGTTAAACTTGGTCACCAAGACAAAAGATTTGCCCCAGACATACTATGTTGCAAAAGGTGTGTAGAAAATCTGCGAAGATGGAGTCACAAGAAGATTGACTGTTTGCCTCTTGGTATTCCTATGATTTGGTGAGAGGGAAAGGATCATCAAGTGATTGTTATTTCTGCATGATAAATCTACAAGGTGAGTTAGGAATTTTGCTTGCGTTTAAATGTCTTTAGCAAAATCAAAAATCTCTCTCTCTCTCTCTCTCTCTCTCTCTCTCTCTCTATATATATATATATATATATATATATATATATATATATATATATATATATATATATATATATATATATATATATATATATATATATATATATATATATATATATATATATATATATATATATCCCTTTGTTTAGTGCACTGGTATATGGTTATTCTTTCAACTTGTATGTCTGTATATCTTTACGTAATATCCGTAAATGTATGCTAGTACCATAATTGCTATTGTTTTTATTGGCACACATATTGATTGCATTGTATATCTTTCCCGTTAATTGCAAGCATAAATATTTTGGAACAGACTCATCGTCTGATGCCGATGAATACATGGAAGATCAACCTGTGAATGGCATCGATACATATCACCCTACGGGTGAAACAAATCAACTTAAACCCTTAAGCCAAGCGAAGTTAAGAGATCTGGGTTTGTCCAAAGAGTCAGCGCAGTTTCTCAAGTCACACATGACGAAGAAACGCGATAATATTTCAGTTAAGACAAGGAGGTTTCTCTGGTTTTCTGTAAGGACATCAGCGGCCTTATTGAAGCTAGGGTCTCGTGTATGACCTAACAGACTGATGGTTGTTTATTGATAACTCAATTAGAAGCTTGAAAGCAGTACTACTATTCAATGGTAACAACGTTGCATCAATTCTAGTGGGTTACTCGGTACAAATGACTGAGAACTTTAGTAACATGGAGAGTCTGTTATCTGCTTTGAAATATAAAGAACATAATTGGCTGATATGTGGAAATCTAAAGGTATATTGATGTCACGATAAATATTTTTAACTGTTTAATATTGTTTTCAAGCTAATACATGCTTTCTTTTCTACTTACAGGTTGTGTCTATAGTGCTAGGGGTCCCCAAGGGTGTCTACACCAAATATCCCTGCTTCCTATGTCTGTGGGATAACCAAGCAGAGAAGCAGCACTATGTACAACGAGACTGGCCAGTAAGGTTATGTTTGGAACCCGATTCCAGCAACGTTCTGTCCCACGCT
>JABUQX010069523.1:37500-63479 GCA_015478945.1 Trachelipus rathkii
GTTTGAGGAGTGTGCTTCTGAGCTGGTGCCTGTCTTTGTTTCAACTCTACTCCGTATGCCTTAATACTAAATACTTTTTCCTCAAGCGGAAGCACGCTTTTATCAGCCATCCCAAAAAAAGGTAGCAGCTTGATCCTTCTAACTATCGAAATATTGCCTTAATTGTATTCTATCTAAAATCTTTGAAAACTCTCCTTAACTCTCATTTCCTCGATCATATAGAATCTTATTCCCTTCTTTCAGATCATCAGTATGACTTTCGACGTTCGAGATCAACTGGTGATATCCTTCCTATCTCACTGATTTATGGTTTTCTGCCTTTAAGGATAATGGTGAGTCTTGTGTGGTAGCGCTTTGACATATCTAAAGCTTTTGACAGGTTATGGCATGGCGTCTCTACTCTCAAAGCTACCTTCCTTTGAATTTCCTCTCGCTTTGCCTTACTCTTGTCTAGTTTCTTTCAGATAGTTACATTTTTCAGCTCTTGTGATGGAGCTACCTCTTCGCCTTTTCTTATTAATTGTGCGTGTTTCCTTCAGGGTTCTGTTTCATCTCCAACTTTATTCCTACTTTCATCAACGATCTTCTTAGCCGCACTTCTAACTCTGTTCACTCTTTGCGATGACTCAACTCTACATTCTTCCACTCATTTTAATTGTGCTCCCTCGTTGTATCTAGAGAGTTGCCTTCGTCTACAGCTTTCTGCGATTCAATTCTTGCCGATTTCGTTCGGATTTCTCAGTGGGATAACCGTAATCTTGTGAAGTTCGACTCTTTGAAAACTCAATTTCTTCATCTCCCTCTCTAAAATACCTCCCAACTTTCTATCCCCTTTGAATGTTCTTAAGTCGTTACCCTCGTAAAACAACATAAACATCTTGGACAAACATAAAATCAGTGAATTGTCTTGCGAGACCCCGCTTTTTTTTCTCAAACCAATTCCAACCAAAAAATCGCGGGGTTTGCAGTAAAAGGCCTCAAAAAAGCTGGGAATTGTGTTCAGATTGCGAATTTTTTCTTTCTGCTCAGATACTCCAGTTATATAAAGGTCTTATTCGCCTCTGTTATGGAATACTGTTTCCCACATTTGGGGTGGATCCGGGTTCCCCATCCTTTTGAATAGAGTTGAAGCTAAAGGCTAAGAGGCTTATAAACTGCCTCATACTTTCACTCCCGTGACCCCTTTTCTCTGCGACGTGAACTTGGTGCCCTATCTCTTTTCTCATATGTATTACAACGGACAGGTGCTCGAGAGAAATTCCCTCCGCATTCCGTCCACCCACTGCGTTCGCATCTCGTAACACTAGGAGGTGCCGTTGTTCTTCATGGGAAAATTGTGTGGAATTTCGCTGCCCTACCACTCAGTTGTGGTATCTCCTTTCCAACCACATATGTTGTGGAACTCCTTGCCCTTTTTTATATTCCCAGCAATATTCAATCTTCCTCATTATTTAAAGTCCCGCGTCTGCGCCACCTGAGGGAATTGCGTTAGGTAAGGGAAAGGGTGGGTTTATATAAATGTTTATTTTAATTTGTTTTTTTATGTAATTTTTTTTATTTATTTATTTATTTATTTTTTGAAAAGGCATTGCTAGTGAGTGGTGAGCATAAAAAAAAAAAATGAATGATATATATATATATATAAATATATTATATATATATATATATATATATATATATTTATATATATATATATATATTATTATTATATATTATAAATAAAACAACTATAAACATATACTATATATATATATATATATATAGATATATATATATAATGATATATAGTATAGTATATATAAATATATTTATGTATATATATACTATATATATATATATATATATATTATATATATATATATATATTATATATAATATATATATATATATATATATATATATATATATATATATATATATATAAAACGGTTGACCAAGCATGGCACCAAAGTTTTGAGAATATTTTATTTACAACGTTTCGAACCTGACGTAACTAATCTTCAGGCAACTAGAAATAATAAAATAAAAATACACGCAATTAAAAAAAATCAAAAATTAAGATATTTAAAAAAAAAAAAATTAAAACAATCACATTCAAAAAAGTTACAGTTTACGAGTAAATAAAACAAAAAAAATATAAACAAAAACAAAATTAGCTGTCATCCAAACGAACAAAACGACCTATGCATATCCAAGAGATTAAAATTAGACTAAATGGAGAACGCATTATGGGTAGCGGAAGAAAATAACATTAGTTGGTTAGAGTAAATAACACAATACTTAAACAGTGAATATGTGAGAAGAGGAACCCAAGCAAGCATAAAAATTCAAATGGAAATATCAACAGAAACTCAAGCACATACACGTATACAAACAAACATATATATATATATAATATATATATATATATTATATATATAATATATATATATATATATATAATATATATAGTATATATATAATATATATATTATATATATATTATATATATATATATATATGATAAACAATCAGGTGATGAAAGTACTCCATTCGATATATTCATTTATTACATAGTAGATATATTCGAACAGGTTCTAAAAATATAAAAAATAAACAACTATAAATCTATTAAAAGTGTCAGAAGACGCAACTTCTAAAAAATTACACATATAATTAGTACATAATTATCCATAAAAAATGCATAGAAATTGTTATTCCTTTTAAAAAAATGTATTCATAGATTCTTTGGAAATAGAAAAAATATTTGATTTTGGACTTTTTATTTATTTTTGTCCTTATTAGCTTTTGGTTTGAAAACTCATAGATGTTACTTTTTTAAATATTATACCACATTCACACCAACTATATTAATACCTATAAATATAACTATTACCTTCTAATTACTGATGTATTTGGATTTTAGAATGGCTGAGATTAGGGTGGATGGCTTATATTACTCTATTTGTAGGACTGTTGCTTTATCAATAAAGTTGCTTGAAGATTGGTTACTCTATTCATATAGCTGAAAAATTCCTTAAATTTCTTCTTTTGAATTCTTAGCTTTTATAGAGTTTCTTTGATGTTCTCAGGATTTTCTTCTGGCTTCTTTATTCATATATTAGATGATTGAAGAATTGTCAATTGCTATTAATTCCACCTTACTAGTTTCTTCTTTGTGAAATTAATAAGCTCTTGAAATAGATGGTACTTAGTGTTTCTTCCTAATGGCTTAATGTTGATTGAAGAATTTAGTCAATTTCTCTTAATTCCACCTTAATAGTTTCTTCTTTGTGAAATTAATAAGTCCTTGAACTGAATAGATGTTACTAAGTGATTCTTCATATGTCTTCCTAGTATTGATTGAAGCTGCAATAGCTTATATTTGCTTGCAATATCTTCTAATTACTTGGTTTTTCTTAATATTGGGCTTTCTTTAGCCTTTTATTCTATTTGCAAGCCCTTATGTTGCCCCACCTTGAATTCTGATTTCCTCAGCAATTTTTTCTGTTTTGCAATCAATTTTTGCTTTTCTACATTTTTAATATTTTGGTAACATTTTGTAACCATAGTTGATGTTCACACAGTATGAATTTTCTTTAATCCTAATTTTCCTATTTTATTTTTTATTATTATTATTATTATTATTTTTTTTTTATATTTTAATGCAAAATATAACATATTCCCCCTTTTGCTAAGAATATTAAGTTTTCTTGTTATTCTTAGTTTCCTTAAGTTTATAATTCTGTTGTCTTCTTGTTATAATCCTGCACTTTCTCTCAGCAAGATCAATTTTGTTATTGGTCTTTTCAAAATTGTTGTATTTAAAGTATTCTTGTCTTTATTTATTTTCACATCTACTATTCTCACTCTGTTTGAGTCATCTTTGTAAACTTTTACTATTTTTCCTAAATTCCACATATTTCTTGGTTTGAAGTCATCTATTAAAAGAACTAAGTCTCCTTCTTTGTGTAATTCTATTTCTGCTAACCATTTACTTCTTTTTTGCAATAAAGGGACATATTCTTTGATCCATCTTTTCCAAAACAAATCAGCAAGATACTGAACTTGTTTCCATCTTTTATATAAATAGCAATCTTTGTCCTGAAATAATCCTGGAGGAAAAGTTATATTGCCTTTAAGAGTTAGTAGATGATTTGGTGTCAAAGCTTCTAAGTTTTCTAAATCATTTGAAAATTCTGTTATTGGTCTATTATTTATAATGAATTCTATCTCACAGAACAAAGTGTTCAAGTTATCATCTGTCAACCTTATTGGCTGTTCTAAGAGTTAAATTTTGTAATTACTATTTCTTACAGTTGTAATATGTCATTAAAAATGACCTCCTTTATGAGAAACATGAAGGGGTTGGAATATCCACTGTATTTCATTTTGCTCAAAAAAATTATTTACTTGCTACTATTCCAATTTTTAACTTGTCCTTTTAATTCTTTGTTAGCTTTCACAAAGTTCAATCCATTATCTGATCGGATCAATTTCACATTACCTTTGCGACTGATAAATCTTCTAAGAGCATTGATAAAAGCATCTGTATCTAATAAATATAACATTTCTAAATGTATTGCTCTGCTACTTAAACATGAGAATATTAATCCATATCTTTTTTCTCTTACTTTCCCTCTTCCCTTCACTATAAGAAAAGGGCCAAAGGCGTCTATACCAATACTTGTAAATGGTGGTACATCACATTTTAATCTATCTTTGGGCAAATCTCCAATCAACTGCTGAGTTGGGTCTTGTATGGAGCTTCCTACATATTATGCAATCTTTTAAAAATCTTCTTAATACTTCTACTTGCTCCTATGATATGTACTTCTCTCTTAAAGCTTTTAAAACTGTTTGTTTTCCTAAATGTCATTAATTCTATGGTAATGTCTTATTATAAGCATGCACTGTGATATGGCAAGATAATTGGATGTTTTAAATCAATGATACATCGTTCAGATTTTTATTCCTCCCACCTACTTCTTAGTATTCCATTATCATCTATTAAATGGTAGGAATTTTGCCAAAATGTGCCTCTTTGGAAAGGCTTCTTTCTTTTTTATTTTGTATTGTATATCATGAAATTCTTTATTTTGTACATATTTGTAAATAGCCTTTTCTGCCTCTTTTAATTCTGTGATTGTCATTGCACCTTTATTCCAGGTTTTCTTATGCATATTTTCTTTAACTCTTAAAATCCATGCTACCTTTGTTTTTAATTTCATCCAATCTGACACTGAATGTATGAGCTTGTCTGTTGAACTTTCTAGTTGTATGGCCATTACAGGTTTACTTTTTATAATTTCATTATTTTCATCATCTAAATTTATGTTTTCTTTTATTTTGCTTAGCCAATTAGTTTGTACTTTGTACAAAAATGGTCTGGACCAGTGCTCCTAGTTTATTGTTCAAAACTTCATTAAACAGATATTCCCTTTACTTGCTATATCTGGCAATATTTTAGCGTTGCTGGTACATAGTCGACTTCCTTAAGGCCGTTCCTAATAATTAACTCTATTATGTACAAATCTGAACAATCTTTTTATTCATTTTTAATTATTTAATACAATGTTCACTATCTATCAAAAAATACTTCTTCACTTATGTTTATATCTAATTCATCTTTTAAAATTTGATGTTGACAGGTAATTTGGCTGCACTCAATTCTTTATTTTGTATATCTACCCTAGCTTTCATTAAATCTTTTTCTGGGTCCCAACTTAGGCCTAATACCTTTTGTGAAGGTAAATATCATCTAAGGGATAAGTTTATTTCTTTTAATCTTTTACTTAAGTCTTGTTTATCAATATTTTCTAAAAATTTCTTTGAATTACAACACTTGATGCAGATTAAAACCACTAATTTTTAAAATTTCTTTAACTCTTTATAAAACTGCTACAGCCTCATTTTCTGATTTCACAGACTTTAAACAATCAATCAACATAGAAATTTCTAAGTATGGTATCTTTGGCTAACTTACTGAATTTTTTTCTGCTTCAATTACATTGTAGTTTGCTTCAAGCACATATTTGCAAATTGATAGGTGAGGCTACACTTCCAAACTATATGAATTTAAACCCTGTATTCTTCTGAGTTTTTTATCTAAATACGATTTGGGAACCATAAGAAGCGCTGATAATCTTTATCCTTGTCAAGTACCTGTATTTGATAAAACTTTCTCTATATCTGCTATGAAAGCATATTTTTCTTTTCTGAACCTTAAAGGATGCCTTGTAGGTTAGAAATATAGTCTGGCCCTGTGAATAAGATATTTATTTAAAAAATACCATTGTATGGTAAAGCTTGCATTAAATACTACTCTCAATTTTTTTTCTTTTGTGGATGGATTACACTATGGTGTGTAAATAGAATCTGTCATTGTTAAATAATTCATGTTTCTTCAAACTTTTCTGCCAAAATTTAGTTTTAACATTTCATTTATGCTATCACTATACTGTACAAAATATTCTTGGTCTTTTAAAAATTTACTTTTTAATGAGAACAGTCTTGCTAATGCTTGATTTTTGTTATTAGGAAAATGCTGATTTTTCTTTTTTAAATGGTAAACCAACTTGAAATTTACCTGTAATTGTTCTTTGTAATGTATTTTCAACCTTATTCTTCCACCTTTGATCTTCAACACTGTCACAAACTTGTTCAGGATTCTTTTCAGAAAACTCTCTTAAGCAATAATTTTCAAACAAATTATCATCTTCTTGTTGTATTTGGGTCTTATGACATCTTAAACTCATGAATGCTGGTATACCATCTGGTGTCGAACCTTGTAATGCCCATCCAAATAAATACTTAACTGCAAAGGAAGAGTTATAATGATGACCTTCTACTACTTCTATTGGTTTTAACAATTTACTCTGGTTCATCCCTATTAATAATCCAATTTTTGATTCTATGAAATTGAAGGGCACATGATTCAAGTATTCCAATCCATTTATATCTTTGAGAGATGGACTTTCTTCCATTTTAAAGGGCCATTTTTCTTTGCAGTATATATTATTTATGGTTTCAGATTTCCTCATCTCAATATCATAGATCTCTAGATTATTTAAAATGTATGTTTTTATTTTACGTTTTACATACAGAGTGTAACATCCTTTCTTAATGAAGAATTTACTTATTTCTTAAAAGTGATTTTAAGTTCACTCGACTTTCGATATTACTTCCCGAGAGTAAATTTATTTAATTCAATTCTTTAATTACTTCTATCTTTCTAATTCGGATTATGCTTTAGGTTTCTTTTTCATATAACTTGTCTGTTAAGTTTAACTATCTTCGTTTGATTTTTCCTTCCTTTCCGTTCTCTTGTTGAACCCTTTCATATTAGTTCAATGGAAGAATTTTTCCTCTTGGCTTAATTTTGTGATGCTCCTGTTTTGCTGCGGATTTATGAGCCATCTTTCCTTCTGAAAATTTATTTTGCCCACAAAATCATTATTTTCATCACAATCTGCAAATTAGTCACCTTCTAATAATTAATGAATAAATTTTCATGAGTCCTTTAATTAAACCACCAAATTCCTCCTTTGATTTTTTTACTCCAATGTTCGGTCATGAACAAACACGATTATCTATACGTAGACAAAAGTAATTATCGTTACTGTGTTAAAACTCTTTATTTCAGGCCTTTTTGGTGAAAAAACTTTCCCTTTCTTCGAGTGAAAATTTTAAAATCTAGAATTTTCTTACGACTAACAAATAAAATTACTAATAAATTATGATTGCGACTAGCTTTTGGATTGGAGCCTTTATTTTCATCTGATTTCTTCTCAAGGATTTTTAAAGTTCCAGACGGCATCTGTTTTACTAATATTACACTTTTTTCCATTGTTAATCTCACTTACTGAAAAATTCCTTGGCGTTTATTTTTCATGACTAAAAATTTTATTTTTCATATCCTTTAAGACGGTTTAAAACCTATTCTCCAGCGACATTCTTCACACATATACAGTATTTGTAATATCTGTTTTTCTTTATAAAGTTAATCCATTCAATTTTGGTCCTTTGGGAAAAGTCAGAGTGGTCTCTTTAATTTTCAACATCGGAGAAATCTTATCAACATATTTATTGTCAACTGAATTTACATTTTTTATATCTTTAATTGAAAAAAGGATTTTATTCTTTACTCCTCTAAGCAGCCCGTTTTGCCACATAGTTTTCAGCAGCTATTTCTGATACCTGTATTCATATTTTTTTTTCTCTCTGAGTTTACATATATTGTTTTAATCCTTTTCTATTTTTCATGATTTATCAATCTTATAAGGAAAGCTGATCTCGCATTCGGAGTGTCTCTATTTGTTCCAATCTTTTGAATTCGGTCAAGTCCATGAGGTAAGAGATATAAATTGCTCTTTGTTTACCGAATTCCTTGCCTCTTAATCCAACTACGCTTTTTAACTGTTTATAATTGCTATTGCAACAGGTGTTGGAAAGAGTTGATCATTATATCAGCATTCCATCACCTTTATGTAACCTTTGCAGTACAATAGTACACAATCGGTACATAATCTTCACATGAATTTTATATGATGATTGGTACCTCTAACTGACTTGTTTTTTGTAGCTCTTCTTTTCCACACATTTTCATGCTGTGGAATTCAATGCTATCTTTTGTTTTTCTTGATGTATATAATTAATCTTACTGTATTAATTACTTCTGGATTTACCTGGAGAGTTTCCCTAAAATGTGAAACTGCGTAGGAAAAAAAAAAACATAAATCTTTCGAAACAAAGGGAAGTTGTTGATCCCGTTTTCTATTTCTAATTTAGCCGGGCTTTAGCAGTCTTCATCTTATTTCGTTCCATCCTTTTCTTCTTAATTGTCTCGGTGTCAAGTATTTTTTATTTTAAAATTTTATATAATTTGATAATATTTTCGCGCTTTTCTCTTTATGTTTGTGACAATCACATGTTTGAACCCGATATTTGTTCCTTGTCATGTGATAATAAATCTTCATATGCTCCATAAATTCAGGTTACTTTTTTTTATATTCATTTTTATTCAGCGGCACGCTACACACACATCTTACTAACAACCTTTATCTACAAACACTACAGCCTCACACACAATTTTCCATTCTTTCTCCTTCTCTCTTTCTCATGTCTTCCACACCCTAACATACTAACCCACAGCAAGAACACGATATTTGTTCCTTGTCTTTCTCCTTGCTATCTCCTCCTCACATCACTGCATATTTTAATATGACTATATTACTGTCTACTAGGTATACCCCCATATAGGTACTCTCTAAGTATAACTTATACTACTTATTCACTTATTATATATATACGTATCTCTACTACTACTACCCCTAGTACTTACTCACTACTTTACTTCAGTATCTATTATATCATAAATTACAGGTTCTTTTCTTCATAGCTCCATAAATTCAGGTTACTTTTTTTGTGATCACTCTCATTATCAATTTGCCAGATCACAGCCATGTAGCTTTATATATAACTATCGTCAAAGTGTAAAATCGCATTTCTGTGTGGCAGGAGTTATGCTGCTTGTCTTTGTTGATCCTTTAAGTTCTTACTCTCACTTAGCAATATTCTTTTCTTCCGTTGTTTTGTGTTGTCTTTTGATAGTTCAATCTGTATATTAGAAGCTTCGTTTTGGTATACGATTATAGTAACCTAGGTATCTATCAAGTACTAACGTATCTTTCAACTTTCTCTCGTTTGAAGGGCCTCCTTCTTCACTCATATAGGGGACTATAAGGTAGGGGAATCAAAACTCAAGTTTTTGGTTTATTCACGATCATATTAAATTTTTATTTGAAAATTCCGTCATTTATCTAATATTCAAACATAAGTTCGCGTATTTGACTTGCATTAACTCTAAATTCAATTTAGCTTAATATAGTTAATATATATACTATTTCTACTCCACTATTATGCAATTTAGAAAAGCAATATTTTGACCTTATCTGTTTATAAAGGAGATAAGACTATACTTATAATTATATATACTTCTATATCTTTCTCTTTTATATATCAGTATATATTATATATAATTTGTTAATTGTATATATAACATTAAATTTGTCTAGCCATCACATAAGGTTCTGCACCAGTTTCACAAAATTGCTAACGACAATGTTTCAACGAAACTACATAACTCAATACTATCTCAACCATGGCCTCGAACAAAAATTTGACGGGAGAGTTAGGAATCATCTGGGTTTACAAATCGCACCAAGCTACAAGAGCCGCTACTATTGAATTATATATAGATATATAGACCTTAAATAGATTGTATAAAAACATATTTACAGAAATACATTTCATAATTTAATTAGCATATGCTGCTATACTATAAGATCTTTTAACAGGGTGGGGGTTGCTGTCGAATTGCTTAAGGGGACGGTCTCGGTAGGGGTACCTAACTTTTGGGGGAAGTAATCATTAGTTCTATGATTTTTAGGTTTTATATCTTCTATTGCAGAATTTACTGATCTGGTTCGATATTGTTTGGGTTTTTATTTAAAAATCATTAAAAAATATTTTACGATCCATAAAAAGAAAGTAAATATGACAATTTTTTGGCGAAGTCATAAATGCAAAATACGCGGATAACCACTTTTTATTAACTTTATCAGGCGATTTCGAAACAAGAAACTTATCGGAGCATGAATAGTGTGCGGCTGAGGATTTATAATATTTTGGTTTAGATAAGAAGTTTATAATTGTTAACAAAGAGTCGATTTGGCCGCTGTGCAGTGGGAAGAACGAATCTTCAATTGTTCATAATTATTTCCGACCATAAGGCAGTGGCAATACCCCTGGGTTTAAGCAGTGAGTTAATCTTTTAGAAAGAAAACACGCGTTGGTTATTAGAATGATCATTAAGAATTTTAATATGCCGAAAGCATTGAAAAAAGATTTAAAAAAGAATAAATAATAAAGAAATTTCCATGAAATTTTTCATGTTTTGAGTTGGCCAAAAATAAAAAAAAATAAACAAATAAAAAATTGCAATTGGTGGCAATGTAACATTTTTAATATTTAGTCCGATTTACAGTATGAAATTTTTTCACCAGCTTCTAGCAAGTCCACATTTGTAGCAATCACATATTTTTCTATTTAGACTAATCATTCTGCTACTAATTCCCAAACCGTTTTTGCCGCTAATCACTCGGAACACTTCTTTTGATAAACTTCGAAATGATTTCCGTGTAACTAGCGGTAATCTCTGTTCGGAATGTCAAACCCCATTTCTTCATCAAAAAATGTGTATCTTGATCCCAACCTTAAATATATTATTTCTGAAAATTTCTCTTTTGTTATGAATTTAATTAAAAGTTTTCGTGTTTTGTTTTTTTTCTGAGTAGTGCGCCCGCAAATATAGATTTAAAATGAATGGTAGGTCCCTGCAACCAGTTTTTTGTTATTGTCGTTCTGAATGAGAGTGTAAGGATAAAATTTTTATAAAGCCTTTGTTTGAATCTAAAGTAATACAATTTTTATTTAGATAATACGTTTTGTATTGTCTCATACAGGTATTCTGTATGCGCGCTGGATCATCCAGGGAGAAAGAGCTTTTGGCCAATTTTTGAAGATTTTCTCCTGATACGAGGCAGGGCGAATAAAATAGAGTGGAGATAAATTTAATAAAGATTTTCTTGAGCAAAATATTTATGTATGTTTAAAAAAAAGTCATTTTTGACTTATAGTCAGATCTGTACCTTTATTATTGGACACGTAATAAAGCAGAGGATTTTTGCGATTATTTAATTTTTGAGCTTCGAAAAAGAATTAAAAAAGCAAATTTTCAAATAATTTAGTGTACAATAACTATTTTTTGAAATTCATAAAAATTGAGACCTAAAATTATTTCAGAGCTTGATTAGTGATTTAGGCAAATATAATACATTTATTTTCTTTATTTATATATTTTAAATGTTTCGTATAACCCAACGATGTGTTGCCGATTGCTGTGCGGTTCAAGTCTTCTAATGCTTTATCAACTACAGTTAAAATATTTTTTCCCATACATCGATTTGATATTTTGATATATAAAGAGGATAAAACGTGATATACAGCTACACATTTTATCAAGGTTATTATTAATAACTATAATTATATAGTCAAAATATGCTACTCTAAGTATCTATATAATATTATATTATATATATTAGTAACTATTATATTATACTATCTCTTATACTATTCTATTTTTTCACCTACTTACTTATATTATAGTACTAAGTATATATATATACCTTATAATATATAATTAATAATAGTTTATTGTACATAGATAGCATGTTGTAGCAAGGAGAGTGATAGTATAAATTATTAGTGTCTTCTCTTCAGCCAGTTACTTTGTAAATCAAATCGTCGTTTTTACTCATCTCTTCTTGTCTCTTCTCTTCTTTGACATATATTAATATGATTCATATACTAATTATATTATATATTATATTAATATATATATATTATCTTATATATATTATAAAGTTAGAAAAAAACATATAATTTTAAAACTATATAGCAAAAGGGGAGTCATATAACATTTACATATGAGCCTTTTAATATTTATACTTATTCCCTATATACTATATCTATATAGGATCAGACAGGAGGAGAGAGACGAGTAGATGAGACATGTTTCAATGAGATCATATCAACAAACTATTTTTCTTACTAATGTACATATATCTTTATCACATACTGTTACCTCAACACGTGATATTTAGTAATTAATTACTTTTTCAAATGCAGTTTATATGAAAACATTTAATTTATTTCAATTCTCTAGAATTCATTTAACTCTTGTGATATATCGTTTAACATAATATCAGTGATTTTGGTGATAATGAAACAGGTAAGTTGTTTAAAGAAATATGTAAAAAAGATTTGGGAAATATTTTTTTTTTATGTTCTGATCCTTTTTTAATATTTTTGGAGTTAACCGTGAATGGACTTTTTCATTTATAAATAAAACAGTAGTAATTTTTTATTTTTCCAAATATCTAGAAGAAATATTAAGTGAAAAAGATAAAAATAATAGATAAAAACATAAATAAAATAATAGCAATAATATTTATTAATAATAGATATATACTTTTAAAATTAATATATATTTTATATCTTAAATTTATAAATAAATTATTAAAGATAAATATTATATGAAGAAATATTAATCTTACGTAAAATATGATAGGTTTTTACTTTCGTTGAAGGGTCAGACTAGGTATGGTGGATTGTAAGCCTTATTTATTTTCAGGGGTTTCATTTTTTTTTATGTAAAATGAATATTGTGTGTTAGTATGGGAAGTCGGAAAAAGGACCTAACTATACCATTTTTAAAATATCTAACAAAATTATTATTTATAAACGAAACTTAATAATCTTGGGTATTCGTTTAGTTTGAAAAAAAAAAAAGAAAAAAAGAAGAAATAATCATTTTAATTTAGTTAACGTAATTCAAATGCAAATAAACACTATTTTTGGACTAAAGTCCTTCATCCTCTGATCAAAATTGTTATCATATTCATGACTAATTGTAAAAATAAATGTGTTGAGAAAGCTATTTTCCATTATAATTGTAATTCAAAGCTTCGATTCGGAAGGCACTAGAATCAGCTCCTCGCTTTTCTCGGATCGGCCCGCGAAAACGGTACTTTCTAATCTGCCCCCGCTGCACGTAGGACCCCTGGGGCACCTGCCATTCCACCTACATTCAACCTAACACGCTCCCTTCGACCCGCTTCAGCGAATGGATCGTCGCCGCGGGGATGCGTGCAAAGCCTGGTTACCGACATGACCGACCCGGACAATCTCTGCACCCAGGCACCCGATATGATCCTGTTGCTAACCTACCCGCACCCTTCGCAAGTACACCCTCCACTGCTGTCACAATCATAGCCCACCTTTTGCATGATTTTCCTCATTCAGTGTCCTCTTTGATTCACACGATAGCCCACACATCTTTCCAACTCCGCTTTCGACAACTTTAGCTGCCACCTTCAGCTCCGGCCCATAGATTCACCTTAAAGTCGTACTACGGATTAGCTATAAAATAAACCCTGCTCTATTTTATGTTACTCATGAGCAGAGCGCTTTCCTTGTAGCCGCCGCTCCCGTTCTAGTATACCGGCTTCCGCGCGCTACGAAAAAGCGGTGCGAGCATCAGTGGGACCTCTAGGCTTGATGGAGCCTATGGGCGCATCCGGTGAGACACGGAGGCAGCTTCCACGCAGTGTTATGAGAATAAGCTCAGTTCCTCGTTTCTGCGTGCCCATCCTGCTCCGCTCCTTCCCGCACGTCCCGCTGTGGCACGGGTCTCTGCTCGTAACTTGTCCTTGTCCCCTCTTCGTGGACCAACCTCCGCCTTACTCTTCCCTCTTCGGCTTATGGCACGGCTTTTTACTCCGCTTGCTGCGTTCATAATTAGCCTCTTTTCTACCGCTCCTTTGTCTCTTTCCCCTGGTGTGACCTCTCCTCCCAGCCCCGGCTTTGTCCTTTACGGGCTATTTCCTATTGTACTCACGCCTTTTTTTTATCTTATTGCTTGTTCTGCCCATTGCTATCATGCTCTTCCCGGCCATTCTTTCCTTTCTTACTTCCACTCATTGCATTCATGATCTCCTCTGTCTTCTTCCTTTCCAAACAAGTATCACATTTTGTTAATATAGGGTGATTAAAGAGGGCGGTTGCTGGTTATTAATGATGAGAAACTGTAATTGTAGTACTTAATGGTAGAGTGAAGATCTAGAATGAAATGTTGGAAGTCAAAAATGAATTATAACAACAGAATTCGCAGTTGCTGATTACAGGATTTTCCAAAGATGTTGAGGATTTCATAAGGAATCCTCAATATCTTGTTCTTATTCAATACTCCTTCAAAGTCTTTGACAACGCAATTACTGTTTATATAAAACTTACCCTTAAAACCGCAACATATCCGATCATTACTTGCCACCTGATTTTGTATTTTCTGGTAAAAAAAAAATCTATTCTCTTGGTTTTTTTATTAAAAATAGTGTTTGTCTATCCTTTGTGACCCTAAAACCTGTAACGAGTCGTGCTTTCACTGCTGCCAATATTAGTTTTTTTGAATGGGTACTGGTACGACCACTTGAATGTGAATCAGCAATGGAACACAGCAAGATGCCCGACTGAATATCATTAGGACAAGATTAAGCACGTTCTAAACAATTAGTTTTCTTTATTATTATTATGTTCTTGCAACTGATTGCAAAAACACAATGATAGTGTTTAAAAAATAAGTGAATGTCGTCATATAGATTTTTTTTTTCTAATCTTCATGAAGCAAAGCGTCTCTGCTAGAAATTCTCATTTAGTTCTTTCACAGCCACTAAACCCAAGTAAGAATTTTCATCACAAGACCATATAAATAATACGTTTTCCTCATTTCTATTTAAGAAATTTTATTTAGTATAATAAATAATTTAAGAGTTATTGGTTTTTTATTATTTAATATATATATATAGTATAATATGATAACTATATATAATAATATAAGTTATATAGTATATTATATATATATATTTATATATATATATAATATAAAAATCTGATTGTGTCTTCTTTTGATCATTTTTTATTAATTAATTAATTATTTATTTTGCTAATTATATTAAAATAAGTAGGCTCAAGGCAGGTCAAAAATTTTTTGAATATTTAAATATGTATCTTTTTTACTCTGTTCTTTCGGTTTAGACTCCTCCTCAACTATATATAAATATATAGTATTATATATATATATATATATATATAATTAATATATATATTATATATTATATAATAGTATTATATATTATATAATATAATATTATATATAGTATATTATATAACTATATATAATATATAAGGCCTACAGCCAGCATGGCGTTTATTATCGTGACTGTCAGCACTGCGTAGTCTCCTTCTTTCCAATCCGTCTCCTTCTGCGAAATTATCCATTTCTCATTTCCTACGATGTTTTTGGGAAGTGAATGCCTCTTCCAGAATCTGACTATACTGTCGTCTCTTTCACCTTCTTCTCGACCCGTCGCCCCCTTGGCTTCGGTCTCCCTGCCGTCACTTCCCAAAACCACTCGCCTGAACTCTCCCCCCCCCCCATCCTCTCGTCCAGGATAGTCCCAGCCATTCATTGGGACTTTTTCTTACGTCTTATTCATTCCATCGGCAAATACCCTTGCTCTCTTCTCTCATTCTTCTCTCGTCTATTCTCTCTCTCAGTCATCTCTCTATTATACCATGCTCTGCTCTCCTCTCTCTCTCTCTCCCTTCTCTCGTCGGTCTTATGTGTTTCATTTTCAACTCTTATTCCCTTCTGTCTCTTTCCCCAAGGCCATTACCAATCAAGGGATTCATCTTCCGCTCCGCGCTCGTTATTGCTGCTTCTTGTAAATTCGTGTTGGTCATACCATAGCTCTCTCCGCACCATCATATCATAAGGGATCATATATATTTCTAAATTATTCCTTTCTAGAAGAACTCTGCACATTCTGATCCTTTAGCAAAGGATAGAAAACGTTCAATCTTCAGTTCTTTCGATTATATTTTTCCTATCCGCTGTTGTTCGGCTATATTTGTTTCCCTAATAGATTCTGTAATTCGAATGCTCGAAGCTTAAATACGTTGAAACTTTCTATTCGTCTTTTGATGTTGATACCATCTCCTGGTACTTTTTAAACCTTCTTCATCTCTTTCTCTCTACTTACTTTCATAACCATAGTTGTCTTATTCATTTTCAGGCCTCTCGCTCTCACGTAATACAATATTCCACACCTGTTCATGTCCTTCCTCCATTGTCATCCTCCTATCACCGCTCTCAAATAAGTAACTATATGTTGTCGACAGTTGCCAAATATCACCCTATTGTCATTGTTTCTTTACTTCTCCATTGCTCTGGACTTTTAAAAATAAGCTTAAAAATCTATCTAAGTATTGCAATGAAGAACAGGGGGCTGATACACATCCGCATGCTTACCGTCTCAATTCTAACGCCTTTCTCGATTGTTTTTCATTCCCGTCCTCTACCTTGCACGTACAACCATCCTCTGATTACAAACTCTTAATTGTTTTAATCATTCTCGCCTTCCCCGAATACTCTCAAAATCAGTTTCATCTCACCCCCCACCAACCTTCTCTTTCCCACCACCTATTCTCCTCACAAATTTTCTCTGTAAGAACCATGAAGGTAGGCTCACCCAACATTTGACTTCCCATGGTCTTTATTCTTCTACAATCTGTCTTAAAACTAGAAGACCAGGATCCGTGTTGTTCCCGCTATTTCCTGCACCAAGTGCTACTTCCTCTCCCACTTTATACTGCTGTGAGTCCTGAGTCGGGAGGCCAACTTAGTCTCCGTAAAAATTTTTTTTCGTTGTGTTAAACTTGTATTGTACTATAATATTTATAAAAAAAAGACAAATCATTGTTTTACAAATACCAGAATCTCCCTTTCACTTATATATCGTGCATCGTCCGCAAATTGTTGCTTTATAATCCCTCCGCCAATACTCTTCTATTCTTCCAGCAATTATTCACTTTAGCGTTAGTAATACTACCGTCTTTGTTTTTGAGCCCCTCCGCCTCCTTCAGCGAAGCTTAATATCCCACACCATCCTCCCCAAGTGTCTTTTCCCGGCCCCAATACAGCCTCTTGAAACTCCTTTGGCTCGTATCTGGCGTAAATCCTCTCTCCTCCGACCTCCTGCTCTGGATACCGTAAATAAGTCATTTCCTCCCCAGACGCTTGTCTCCCTCTTCCAGCGTTCAAATTAAATGACTCTAAATCTTTGACTCGAAAAAATGGGCATTAATATGCTTAAATTTTTAACGCATTTCCCTTGCATTTTCTTTTTGTTATTTTCAACTGTTCTTTTTAGTTCTTTCCTGTATAGTATTAAAGCCATACCAGCAAAAGATTGTATTTCGTCTTTGATCTCCTACACTCGTCTCCCCAGCTCCCTCGCCATCTCCTTCTCTCCTCTATCAATTCTCCACGATCGTCTCTCTCGTCTCTTCTCATTCTCTCCTCTCCTCTCTCTCCCTCCTCGTCCTCCTTCGTCTCTTGTCCCTCCCCCCCTCCCCGTTATCCGTTCTTTTTTTTTTTAATTGTTTTTTGTGCTGCCATTTCATTTTGAGATTAATACTCATGCTCGCTCGTTTTTCCAAAGTGTCCTTCTCCCAGGTCATGTTGTCAATCTTTTTGTTTTTTTTTGTTTTTATAAATGCTTTCCTCTTACTCCTCCCGTTCACTATTCAGGTGTATTCATCTTTCACCTTCCCCTTCTACACTTCCTCACAGAAACTTGCGACTATTTGAACCCCTCTATTCTCCTTCATCCGTTCTCTCTAACTTTTGGCCTTCTTTCCCATTTTCTCATTTAGGGACCATTTTCCTTTATCTCACTGTATCATAGACTTTCTTTATCGTATTCTGTTGCTGTTTCTTGGTTTCCTTAACGATCTTCATCTTTATCTTCTTCTTAATAGGTTGGTCTTCTGAAGTCCCTTTCAACTTTGAACTACCACTATCATTCGTCGGATATGAATTGCGATCCCGAAACGCAAGCACGGAAATGCTCACGTTACTTTAACTAAGTTCTTATCGGGTATGAATGAACATATCTATCACGGTATCCTCTTCCGTATTCTGGTTCCCAGAACATAGCTTGTATTGTGTTGGTTTTGTCTTTTTCACATTTTTTATTCTTCTGAACTTGGTAATTATTATTATTTCCTAACACACTTCTCTCCAAAAACCAATGAACTCTTCCATTCCTTCTCTCTATTCCACTTTCCACCTGGAAATACTCCCTCCTATGGCAAGCAGTCACCGCATTTTCATCTGCCCCATACACATCTTCCAGTTTTCTTCTATGAAGGTACCCTCCTATTTCTGTGTGCATCCCTGCTTCGGAGCGTACACCTGAAAGATTCTATGATAATGGCAACTCCATGTCTGCAGCCTCCTCCCACCTTTCCCGAGAATATACAAAACATAAACCATCCCCAGATTCTTTTTCATTTCCTCCATTTTCAACCTTCCCACCCCCCAATTTCTCGTTCTGCCATACCATGACATCTATATTTCTCTAAGTCATCACCTCCAAAATATCCTCCTTATCTTTAAAAAGATAAGTAGCAAGATTGTTTGGTTTAAATCAATGTTTTATTTTTGTTTAAACCAACTAAAAAAAACGTTTTTTTTTTTTTATGGTTTTTTGCTTTATCTGATGAAAAAAAGAAATACAAAAGCGCTCTAAATGAAATTATATACTTAATACATCCTAAATATAATATTTAAATAGTATTTGAAAGTAGGAAAAAACATATTGTAGCTCATTTAAAAAAATTATAAAACATCAAAATACAATAACAAATCAAAAAACTAATAGCGTAACTTTTAATCATTTTTCCTTTGAGTTAGAAGGTTGCTATTAAGATGTTATTGTAAATAACCATTTTTAGGGATTAGTTCCAAAGTTCTATTTGAGAGGAAGGAATTCTTCAAAAAGTTTCTTTCTCAAACTTTTTTATATATAAATCAACAGCACACATTTATCATTTATATTTCTTTATAATTTCAAGTAGCTGATTTAAAAAACATTATTATATATATATATATATATAAATATATATATAATATATATATATATATATACTATATATACTACTATATATATATATAATAATTATTATAATATAATGATAATAGTATATAATATATTATATAAATATATATATATATAATATATATATATATATATATATATAATATTATTATTTATATTATATATTATAATTATAATATATATATATTAAATTATAATTATTATAGTATTATATCGCTAAATCTTTAAACTCTCGTCTCACCGGTCTACATTAGTTACCTCTCTGAACTTTACAAACAAAAAAATGTGTTTGGGTACCTTACATCACCAACGGTGCTAAGGTGGACTCAAAGAAACTGGGAGTTCTGTTTAGACTGGCGAGCTGCTTTTTTTTGTACTTTTCATTACTCATTTCATTATAAGGTCTCATCCGCCTTGATATGGAGTAGCTGTTCTCATATCTGGGGGGCTCTGGATAGTTTCACCCGGCTTTTTGTACAGGTAGAGGTCAAAAGCCAAATAAGGCTTGTAACGCTGTCTCTGTATCTTCCAGTTCACTGACCTCCTATCTTTGGCGGCGTATGTTGGTACTTTTTTCTTTTCTATTTAGGTAGCAGTGGCAAAGGTGTTCGAGGGAACTTATCATTTGCGTACTACCAGCTTGCAGATGCCCTCGGAGTAATGAAGATGCCGTGTCAGGCCTACCAGTTTTTTTTTTGTGCGATATTGGTACGTCCAGGCTAGTTTCGCTCGTGGTGTTCCTTCTTTCCTGCACCCGGTCTGTTTCTGTGGAATTCTCTTCCATCCTTTCTGTGTTTCCTGTGGAATTTTAATGCTTTCCTCACTTTAAAGCCATGCGTTTATGTTCATACCTGCGTAGATTTTACGCTAGCGGGATTGAAAGTTTTAGGCTGTGCAACACCCATCCGATAGGGCTCTGGCCCGGAGTTGGTGGTGAAAAAACTGGTAAAAATAAATTAGTATATATATATATATATATAGTATATAATAATATTATGATACTCTATATATATATATATATATTATATATATAAGTATAGAATATATATATATATAGTATATATATTAATATATATATTAATACTCAGTGGGGAGAAAGTCAGAGGGACTTAAAATTCCTCATCTGAAGGTTTTAGAAAAATATTGCGGGGAAGCTGATAAGTAACTGATTGGCATCACTTATACTGCTGAAAAACTGACGTATATTGAAAATAGTTTATATGAAAAGTGTTTCCAGACTTTGCTTCGTGGAGTACATGTAAGATTGAGCATAGCAGTTAAGTCTGGGTCATAGAGTTGGATGGAGAAAGGTTGAAACTTTTTGAAACACGAGTCGCAGGAACTTTCCTCAAAGAGAGAAAGTACATGACTAAAAAATTCAAATAGAGCAATTGTAAGTTGTTAATAACGAATATAAAGTAAAGAAAGAGTGATGCAACGTCACGGCGTAGAAAGATTGGAGAGAGTTGGTGGGAATAGGAGAGGTTAATAGTAACAAGTATTAAACCATTTATTAAGAGAAAATACTGTGTGCAACCAACAGATATGCTAAAAAATTCATACTCTATAGTACAAAGGCGAACAACGCACCTTAGGCAGAACTACAGTAGCATCTGGAGTGATGATAAAAAGTTCCGAAGACGCCTTGGAAAACTCAATTTTTTAGAAACTAGTTAGAATGAACGTATTGTAATCTTTGCTTTATCTAATGGGAAAGATCACGGGGAAAGAAAATATCAAGTGATATTTTAAACAGAAAAGAAGGGTAATAGGTGTGTGGAAAGATTATGTCAATAGAGTAGGATGAATGAACATGAGTTATTTTGAGACAAATGTGAAACGAAACCATGTTATTAATATAATATATTATATATATTATATATGATATATATATATATATATATATAATATATATATATATATATATATATATATATAATTATATATAATATATATATATAATATATAAATAAGTTTTAGAAACGATAAAAGAGGTTGTTGCCTAAGATAACAATCTTACAAAATTTAATTTACTTGCTTGTTGAAGTGGTCGTGACTTTTCAAAATTGGCGAAGATGTAATGATTGAGTGGTGGAGTTATGAGCCTAAAGAGTTAAGAGGAGACAGAAGTAACAGATTGAAGCGATTGGAACCGAATTCTAAGAAGGAAGATTACCAAAATAGTATAGGATAAATAACGAAAGGTGGAACTTTAAATGATTAAAGTATTTGTGACCAGAGTTTATCAAAACCTTCGAAATATTGTCTAAGCGGAATTTTCGAAAAGATTTCGGCCGAAAATTGGTGAGAGCAGATTATATCGCAAGGATATAATTTTGGAGGAAGGAAGGAAATGAGAATTCACCATTCGGAATGGTCCTTACAGAAGCCTATTACAGCATCGAGGAGAATTATTAAGACTAGATAAGGATTTAGAGATAATTTAAATCTTTTTTAAGTAATAGATCGAAACTTAAAGAAAGAACGAGAGGTTAAAGCGGATAGGGTAGTAATATTGCTGTGACTTGGGATCCAGTTTCTTCAGCTGTTTGACATGAATCACTTCTTCCAGCAAGGGAAAGTGAAGTTGATTAGGTAGGAAGGAGAACAGTTACCACGTAGAGTGCAAGCTGCAGAAATGACAGTCCGTTTTCAACGACCACTTGGAGGGGATATTCAGTATTCTTACCTTCTTAGTGCTATGCTCAGTAGAGTGCAAAATACATTCTTAGATTGATTTGGAAAGACAGGGAGAGGAGGAGATAGCTCTGGAACTGTCTGAAGCAGAAATAGTAGGAAGAAAGTTTGAACAAACAGTTGTCGGTCCTTTGCATGAAGTTAAAACCACAGTTATTAACGAAAGAGTATACAAGAGGAGGGAGGAAGAAAAGAGGGCAGCAAATAGCAGTATTGACATTTTAAAAAATGTCGTAGAAAGGAGACGTGAGGTAAGGAAACAGAAAGATTGGGTATTGTAATTTTCTACGAAAAGAAGTTTTAGGGTCTCGTCATCAGTTGCGCGGGATTTTATATATATATATATAAGTATATTATATATATATATAAATAATCTATATTATATATATATATGATATATATAATACGTTATATATATAATATTTATATATATATATATATATTTATATATATAATATTTTATACAAATAGATATAGATAGTTGATATAAAAATTTAAAAAATTTGAAAAGTTATAACAATGTTTATTTTTGTTAGGCACGAGGCATGTGCTATTAAAACATAATTATTTTTATAATCCCCGAAACAGAAATAAGGGGAAAGTATATCAGTTTTTAGTGTGAGTTTATTGATTTTATATTAATTATTTTATTATTATTGATTATTATTATTAATTATTATTCATTATTATTATTTTAATTTAATTATTATTATTATATCTAGATTAAAGTCGAGATTGTATTATTATTATTATTATTATTATTATATTATTATTTATTATTGATTATGTATTTTTATTATTATTATTTTATTATTTATTATTCCAGAAAATTAATTTTCTTGTTGAGCATTTAATCATTCGAGCGAATTAGATTTAAGTTTAATGGAAAGTATTATATTATATATTTAAACGCCATATACTATTAAATTACGTATATTATATTATAATATGATATTAATTTTTTGTCGCTATTTCTATACACTAATCAATCAGGTGGTAGCATTTTAAATGGTTCGAGATCATGCCGAGTTCATGCAAAAAAATTGAGAATAACGATTGACTAATTGGATCGAAAGAGTTGAGAGGAGCTGAGGAAAAGAAATATTTATATAAGATATATAGTTATAAATTGTAAGTTGAAACAAGAGCCTGTGGTAAAGGGACTTATATACTACTATATTATATTTATTTTATACTTCAGACGATATCTGAAACAAGGATATTTTTGGCCAACATTTAAAAAGAAAAATGGGCAGAAAAAGGTAGTAAATTTTTGAAAGAAAGAAATGAGAAAAGACCTTTAAAAAGGGAGCCTTAACCTATATGCGGATGCTTTACGATAAATCGATAGTCTCGATAAGAGATTTCTAGTAATTATACTGCAACGTACATACAAATTTCTCATTCTTTTTTGAGACTGTTCGTGAAAGCCTCGATTTACCGGTGGTGTTAAATTAAGTACTAAATCTATCAACTCGTGCCACAATAATAATTGGGGCTGGCTGAAAGTGTTAATAAAGGTAGAAGACAACGCAATAAATAGATTAATAGTGTAATAAGTGTGTATGAGTATCCATTTATTTTGTGTAATCGTTACTCGTACAAACTTGTAATATGAAGTCAAGCCTCTATTGCTTCGGAATTCTGTCTTTTAACAGTCGTGTCCTCAATAACGTCTGAAAGTATCATTAAAGGCAAATTGGCCTTGACTATAATCGTGTAGCACTAAACACGGATAATATAGAGCATATTGTCATCGGCTTTAATATGTACCTGTATGGGGGTGAATAGTCAATTAAAAATATATTAGAAAGATTAATTTAGACGATAATTGTATAATGTTGATGTCGACGCTGTAAAGGTTACATTAAGCTTTCAATCATGAAAAGCTAGGGATTGCAATTACAAAGATGCCGTTTGCTTGAAGTTGTGATTGAAGCGGGAACATTGTCAGTAGACAGAATTTTAATTAATAATAAATTGGCCATATAGATATGTCGTACAAATTCATGGTTCTGGAAAGTAATTTGGTGCACAATTGGCGGTCGGGCTTTAATATCGAAGTTACGACCATCAGTTGTAATTAAAATATTTTAAGAATACAATTGGTTTCTTTGCTCCATCTTTAATATATTTAACATTGGAATTGATATTTTTCTAGTATAGTCTTGTCTGAAATCATGTTTAAAATGAATTCAAATCGTTTGTTAATTTTCAATCATTTAAAATATTTTAGATTGTTTTTGTATATTTTTCACTAAATGAAGTTTATATAAAGTTGTTTAAAATTACCACATTTACAGAGAATATAATTATATAATATAATATACAATATATAAATATATAGTATATTATATAATATATATATATATATTAATATAGTATAATATAGTATATATCTATATATATATATAATATATTAATATATATATATATATAATAATTATTAAAAGCTAATTCACAGTTTTGTTTGAACTGTTTAATAAATGGATTTGTAGTTTTGCTAACAAGCCTCCACTCACACTTGATGTAAACTGTGTGTGTGTGGGTGTGTTGTGTGTGTTGGTGTGTGTGTGTGTGTGGGTGTGTTGTGATGTGTGAGAGAGAGAGAGGAGTTTTTGTTAATGTCTTCTCCTCTTCTTCGTTCCTCTCTTAAGCTCTGTCTTTCCTCTCTCTCGTCTCCTTCCTCTCTCTCTCCGTCGTTCTCTCTCATCTTCTTCCCTCTCTCTCTCTCTCTCTCTCATCTCTCCTCTCTCTCGAATTTTTCGTCCTCTTCTCTTCTCCCTCTTCTCTCGTCTCTCTGCAAGCACTACACTCACTACGACAATATATTATATAATAATTACTATATATATATAATAAAGTAATAATTATATATAATATATATTAATTAATATATATATGATTATATATTATATATTACCGTGGCTATATATATGATAATATATAATAATATATAATATATATATAAGTAATTATATATATATTATATTATATATAATATAGATATATATATATACATAATATAAACATATATTTAAATAACCCTAATTTTGTTAAGTTTATGTTATTTTTTATTACCACATAAAAGTGGTTTTTTTGAGAAAATGGTCCTTGTTATGGAAACATTTTAAATTGGGGAAAGAGGGGAATGTGGAGGAGGAAGGAGCCTTGTTAAAAATAATGGTTTTCCGCCTTCGTTTTCTTCTCTTAACTTTTGGCATTATCCTTATTCCCGCCTTCCGATTCTTCTTCCCCAAATCCCTTCCCCCATTTTTTCTGCTGCTTAATTTTTCCCCCCTCTACCCAGCCTCTCCCATCTTTCTTCATCGTGAACCTGATTTATCTTTCAATTTTTTATTTAATTTTTTTTTTATTTTTTTAAGTTCAAATTTAATGAAAAAAATGGAAAAAAAAAAAGGGAATTACTTAAAATTTATATAATATAAATATATATATATAATATTATTTTATATTATAATTATATATATATATATATATATAATATATAATATATATTAATATATATATATTATATTATATATATTAATATATATATATATATATATAATATTGTGTGTGTGTGTTGTGTGTGTGTGTGTGTGTGTGTGTGTGTGTGTGTTGTGTGACGGTGTGTGTTGGTGTTGTGATGTGTTGTGT